>APFE031146667.1:0-12491 GCA_000404065.3 Pinus taeda
ACATTCCTTCTTCTCATCTACACCTTTGTATGATTCATCAAATCATGAGGATGGCGACAAACATCCCGAATTTCGCAATCATGGTTGTCGTGATCTCTGTACTTCTTCATTTGATCACGATTTTGATTCACTCGTTGTTAATATGTCTAAGCCATTGGTCTATGATGATCTATTTATTGATGAAGTGGAAACCTCACAGGCTATCGAGGGACTTCAGCCTGAGCTGATGGTTATGTTAGGCCCTCATTGTCCTGGGGCTAGTGCCACTTCCGTTCAGAAAATTTTTGAAACACCTAAGGCTCCTCATCACTCATCTATATGCACTGAAGATAAATCCAACATACAAATTTCACTTCCTCCACTGAAATCACATGATCCCATGGCTTATGCATTGGAGGAATCATTCACAACAAGCAAACTTACAAGGCGTAAGTTGTCTCTTTTGCTCATGTTTTCTTGTCCGTCACAGTCAAGAGAATTCATATGCTTATCATCCTTACGCAGTGTGTAACAACACTATGGTAAGTCCACAGTGTGTTTGTCTTGTTATTTTACTCTTTTCTTTTATGTGGATTCGTTTAAACATAGAGTGTGTTGGTCTTCATTGTTATATCTTTCATGTTTTCTGGTTTGGTTGACTATGCTTTTCGCGAACCATGCCTTCACCAACATGGGCCAACCAATGCACCGATGGTTGGATTGGAAATAAAAATTCATGTGAATGGGCCCATGCACTGTTTAGCATAGGAGTAGGAATAATCTTTCCTTCTTTCTTTGCTTTTCTTTCTAGTTTGCATGTTTGTTTTCTTGCTTACTTGGTTTTCCTTGCTTGCTTGCTTGCTTTCTTTTCTTACTTGTTTCGCTCTCACTTTACTTTTTCTTTTTGCTTTGCTTGCTTGTACCCAAAGGCTAGTCTCTCATGAAATTGTGTTTGCCTCTCGAGACAAGCTAGGAAAATATAAGAGGACTTGTACAAATATCAACATCTGGTTATCTATTGTCCTCTCTCTTTATGAAGAAGTTGTTGTCTTCAGTCAATGATGCCTTGATGGAAAATATGCTCTATTCAGAGTGAGTCTTGGTGAAAACACAACGCCTGTGCTCTAACTAGTACCACCTACTCTAGTCGGTTTTTTTGGGTTAACCCTTGTCAACTCAGTTAACTAGAGTAAGGTGAGGGGGAAAACCTTAACGAGTATGTCAGAGGTAGACATAACATAATTCTCTGAAGGAAAAACCTCTTCTGCTCTCAATAAGTCGGGATCCCTGTTTTACCTATGTAATAAATAAGTGCCTATGCATAGTCCTTGAAAAGAAATGAAAAATGAATAAGGCGAAAGAAGAGAAATTCTTCCTGTGCAAAGAGAGGTGATGCAAGTAACTTCGTTGGGGTACTGACCAGGCTCGCTGGAAATGATGTGATGCTTGTGTTCTTACGTGACTCCGTCGGGGTATTGTCCAAGCCTGTTGGTAGTAGAGCAACACCAGAGATGAAAATTAAAATCTGACAGTTATATTACTTGTGCATCAATATACCCCTCATCCCCAATTGAAATAACTAAGTTGAATTGGCTTGGAATGTGTGTTGATCGATTAAGAGAATGGTAGGGACTACATATTTCACACAAGCTAGTGTAGAAGTCATCACAATCAAAGAATCGAGTAATACTTCCGGAAGGGTTAGATTTTATTTTCATGAAACAATGTACATTCAGAGAGTTGGAGTTCTACCAGTGCGTTGGATAGTTTTGTATCAGCTACAACCACCCTCCAAATTTTTGGCTCGCATGAAAATTTCGAAGCCTACCTTGGATTTTGCGATCAATCATCCTTGGTCACTTATTGGTAAGCTGATGATTTCAAGCTCCCCTCCTTGATCCTAAGAGTTGTCCACGTTCTCATATTTATGCAACATGTGTCATTTTCAGGCATAGTGGTTGTTGTTTGTCATGCAAATGGAATGTTGTTTTTCTTCAAGTGAATTGTGTGCATACGAGTGGTCGTCATCACATAAACATGCTTCATTCTCACTTCACACACTGTTGTCATTAAGTTTGTTGCATCAAGAAAAGTATGTCTTATGCATTCTGGATGGTCTACGTCATGTCACTTAGTGTCCATGTGCGATCACAATAAAGTCTTATCAATGTTTACATATGTTTCACTGATCTCACACTTATCCATTTTCTTGAGAAACCTAGCTTCATCCAACTTCCTCGAACTGTGTGCTTTGCTTCTACAACCTTCAAGTTTCCTCCCTTTCTTTCTAAAACCTCGTAGTGCGCAAAGACCCCAACTTCCCTTGCCTGCTGAAACCCCGCAGCCCGTAAAGACCCTGGCCAATACTGCTCTCTAAAAATGCACAGAGTAGTCAGGCAACCATCACTGCTCTCTAGAAATGTACAGAGCAGTCTGGCTTCACTGCACTCAGAAATTGCATAGAGGTGTCCTCCCAGGACCCCCAACCAATAGCAGTGTCCTATGCCTCAAAACTGCGCATTGTTGTCTAAGCTACCCTGGCTGTCTTGCACAGAAACTATGCAGACGAGCCTCCCATGATCTCATTTTGGAAGTAGTCATTGTTCACTGAAATTGCGCAGATCTACCTCTCAGTGACTATAGCAAAAGGTGACATGTTGAAATTTCTTCCAAGGAGTTGAGGAAAAGGACCAAGGAACCAAGTAATGGAAAAGATCAGGACCGCATGAAGACTTCGTCAGACGCATGATCATCTTGAGGGTAAGTATGGTAAGTAAAGAACACCTTTTGAAGTACACCTCTTAGTTGAGTTTCCAGGACTACTTGTCATTGTCATATCATCCTGTCCTCACTAACATGCATGCACGCAAATAAGAAAAGTCATTTTATGTGTTTCTTCTACATGTCTTGCTTCCTTTTCACTTTTTTTACCAACTGTCGTCTTCAACATGTTGATTTCTATGTCAATGCTTGCGACCTTGTTCTGGTGATGTTTAAGGTTGTGTTTGAGTTGTGCTCACTATGTAAACATTTATCGCACTCACACACGATGTTGTAAGAACTATCACGTAAGTGTCGTCACGGTCATCTGAATGTGTATCTCAAGTGTCGCACTTGTCTCTCACACATATCGGTCAGTCACACTGAGTGTACGTTGCCTTGATGGTTCGAGGTGTCTTGTCATCGAGTCATGTTGAGTGTGTGTTCGCAAGGTCATGCATGCACATGTTCACTCACTCACACACACAATCATTTTGTTGAAACTTTGTCGACCGGTCTGCCCCCCAATAGCCAGACCTCCGCTGAGCCACACTACGCAGTCTTAACTCTCATTGATCATGTACTACTTCCCAAAATTTCACAAAGCTTGACGCTGCCTCCTATGCAGTTTGCACTGCACAATCCTGGAGTCAACCCAACTGACTGTCACCCAGAACACTGCAAAAGTTTCTCAGTAAGCCATCTCAATCTATGTTTCCCACAAGAGAATCTATCAAGTCTCCAGCTAGTCAACCAGAGAGTTTGACCGAGCAGTGACCTCGAGCCTCAATCCTCCAAAAAATTGCACAGAAGCTGCCAAGCATGCCTGCCTCTGCTGACTGAAGAAATTACGCAGACATGTCAGATAGACACCTGCTACTTGTCACTACACTATCCTCGAAATTTGCATAGTTCTGTCAACCAACTTACTCCTCCTCCTGAAAACTACCCAGTTTTCATGGGCTGTCTCCCAGCTGCCCAACATCCTGCTCATCTCAGAAAATGCGCAAGGATGTCTTGTAGGCCAGCCTCCCAACTCTGTGCAGTTTTGGCCAGCAAGCTCCCGCAGCCCACTTCCAGCCTCCCCAGAGAATCTACATAGTTTTGAATGCCAGTGTTCCCTACGACCTTCACTGTATCCCTGGAAAATTGCGTAGATCTAACCTCCAGCCAAGCCAGATTGTGCAGATAGTCACTTCTAAATCGGACTGCCCATCCAAACCTCCGAGTGACCTTTGCGCAATTTTCATTGACAGTGCCTGGAGCTCACATCCCGGCCTAAAATGTGCTCTACATAGTTTCAGAGCCTTGTCCTCTCTCCCGATCACCTACATCTGAAAACAAAAGATAATGCATCAAGGTATACTAGGATATTTTTGAATTTTATGTTGTCTCCTCATTAGGGATAGCAGATACAGGTACACGAATGAGACATGGCGCGACGACGAACATGATGAACAAGGAGTGCATGCTAGGAGACTTGTTTACGAACATATTGTTATCACTTTAAAAAAAGAGATCTGATATATGTAACTTTTCATCCTAGCCCGATGACAAAGGTCAGTGTTAGTCTATGTTGTTTTAATTTTTTTTTCCTTAGAGTCTGAAGTTTTAAGAGGTCATGAGTCAAGTTTATTCCTATCTACCATTGGTTTTCCTCCATTCACCATTGTTTCATAGCCACGTGTCATCTTGTTATCCATCACCAAGCCTTTTGGTAATTGCGTAGCGCATGCATACTACTAAAATGTTTTCGCATTGCTTTTATAGTTTAGCAGTTTCGCAGCGCAAACCCTATTAGGAAATTCCGCAGCGCATTATTCAAATTTCAAACTAACCGCGTTGCGAAATCAGGGATTCGTACATTTCGCAGCGAATCTTTCCCGAAATGTCAAATCCGTTAGATGAATCACAGGCCGTGTCATCTCATGTCAGTTCATGTACTCCTCTTATCATGTTCCACCCCCCATTGCCATTATCACCACCATTAGATCTGTTGATACGCACGAATCATCATTTCCAAGAAAGGCCACCGTGCATAAATCTTAATGATGGTTGTAAATCTTGCATGAATAACAAATCTGCAAGATTGCAATTTGAGAGATTTTAAACGGCAAGATTTCAAGTTCAAATACAAGTATGATCAAGCGAGGCAGCAAATTCAAGCGAGACAGAATTCTAAAAGAAGCTGAGTTACAATTCAAACCAGAGCTAGTAGTCATTGTTTGCAAATCTTTAGAGAGATCAATGGAGAAAAAAGAACACAGATCCGGCAAATGTTTAAGGAACGAGCCTGAAGGCCTGGATATAGCACTAAGGAATAAAGAGGTGGAGAAAGCATTCAAAAAAGCCGGGTACTGGAATTTTTGCAAGAAGTTACAAGGAGGACATGCACAGGTAACCAACGAATTTGCGCTTAATTTCACAGGCTTAAATTCAAAGGTAGCTATGATAGAATTGCAGGTCTCGCCAGAGATAATATCCACTGTGACAAAGATTCCACGAGGACAAGAGGAATGGTTTAAAAATTTCAAATTTGATGTGAATCCTTGTAAGGAGTTTTTAAAGAAAGAGTTTGTAAATGCAGATTTAAGTAAGTCAGTGCCCAGGAGCTATGTCAAAGAATATTATGCACATTTACTCACCTGCATACAAAAATACTTGACTTGCGAAGGAAGGTATAACAAGGTGTATTCGTACCATTTTAAGCTCCTTTTGCATTTCACAGGGAAGGTTTGCATTGATCTACCTTTTTATCTATTCCGTAGTTTGAGTAAGATGTGTCATAAAGTACAATTGAGGAAAGAGGATTGTGAAACCTCTTTGTTTCATCATGGTTTGATTAAACTACTGGTCTTAGATGATCTTCAAAAGGTAGGCAAAGATTGGAATTCATTTATTTTTATGGCTGGTTTCAAAAGCCAGACTGGCCTCAGTCCTCTACCTGCAAGAGATCTCACAATAGCGGATCTCCAAACAGAAGCAAGAGCTAAGAGAGTTCCAAAATTACAAGCAATGAAACAAGTGAGAGAGCCAGTACGGCCACTCATCATTCAAGACACACCTCAACAATCAACTAAGGAAAAATCCCATGTTAAAAGGATTGTACTTGAAACAAGCGCAGCTGAAGTAGTCTCAAGGAGAAGAACAAGAAGTCAGATGGCTAAAGAAAAAGGTAAAGCAGTAGCGGTTGAAGAAAGTCCAGTTTCAAAGGGAAGTCTAAATGATTTATTGTAGGCTATTGACTTTGAGGAGTCCCTACTAGTTCAAGATGAATTGATGCAGTCAGAAAAAGAGAGTACAAAGAAAACCAAAGCCTCAAAAAGGCTTAAATTTGATGAGCAAGTTGAACAATTTGTTTTTAAACCCGGGAGACCTATAACAAGGAGATTTCAGCAAGTACAGGAGGCACCACCAAGAACAGAGGAAACAGGGGAAGAGACACAACGGCAACAAAGAAAGAACACAGGAAAAACAGTTGCCACATCCAAATAAGACAATATAGAAGACTTGAAAAGAAAATTGGAATCAGCTAAGCATGAGATTGCTAGACTGAAGAAAGCTGCTAGAAGACATGCAGTCATACAAGCTAATTATTACATAATTAAAACCCTATGGGAGGAGAATGCAACTGTAGAGGTGGTTGACTGTAATACGCAATTTCATACTTGGACAGTGCCGGCAATCAAAGAAGCCAAATACATTAGGATGATTAATATGCAACTGAGAGCTGGGAACAAGATTATGAAGAGACAAATAGAAGATCTAAAGGCACAGTTAAGCCAGCTAAAAGAACCTTCTAAATGAAATCACATTTCAAGTAAGATTATGTTTTGAGTTTTGATGAGTTTGCTTGATCTCACCTTCTTGAAGAATCCTAAATGTCCATTCAGTTTTGGAAAGTTTAAAGGAAGTTTTGGCAACAAAGTGTTCGATTAATAAAATTTTTGGGTTAAGAACAATGTCTTTTAACAACTCAGCAGTTTCGTAGCGCACTACGAAACTGCTGAAGTTGATGGTTCCAATATAAATCAACCAATTTTGAGGCAGAAGTGGGAAAATTTTGAGGGAAAAATGTATGCAAAGAGACATCTGAAGCTACAGCAATCAATCAGACTAAGACAGGTGGAGAAAAATGGTTTGGATCCAAATTTGCATTTTGTCATAACGTGAGGAGTTGAAGCACGGTTCAGACAGCCTGAATGTGTTTTTTGGTTTTAAAAACAGTGGACAGCACATCAATAGTCATGTTTTAAAAAACAGTGGACAGCACATCAATAGACGTGGCCACCCGTCACGTTTTGGAAAGCAAAGATGAAAGACCGGCTTCTGTAGATTTGAAAACCATAAAACCAAGGAGCAAGGACAGTTTCCTATATTTCTGAACAGTGGAGAGGATATGGCATACAAGATCAGCGTGGAGCATTGAACACCCATCTTAGCCAAACTGAAAGAGAACCAGATGTCAAAGAAAGAGAATGATCCTAATCAAAGCCATTATTCATGTAATATGAAGTTAGAGTCTTATTTGATTTGGATCTCTAAAAACTCCAGTTAACAGTTTGTTGTATTTATTAAGTAGTTAAAGTTTAATAGATGTCAGTCATAGAAGTAGTTTTCAAGTTTCCCTCATGCTTGAGGAGGAATCTCAATCAGATAGAATAAGAACTCTATATATAGCTGAAGTAGCAATGTAAAAAGGGTTGGAAATTTTATGAGAAAGGCTGATATTTCGCTTATGTAAGACTCTGTTGTGATAATACATGTTTGGCTTTACTTCTCAGGATTCATGAGGGATTTTACGTTCAGAATGTGTGATTTTTTCCTTTTCCTAATTCTTGCAGTGGTATGAATGTGTAATCACTCAGAATTCACTTGAGGTGCTCTAACTTCCTGTATGCATTCATAGACTGTGTGGTCCTATCTGATTTGATATGTTCTGAATATTTTAAATGTTGAATGCCCTGACTTCTATGTAAGGTTGAACTCATTGTCATATTGAGATGTTGTTGACTCCATAAGCCCAATGGATAGTTGATAAATGTGTTTCCACCATTTATATTCTTACAGTTGTTTCACAAAGAGTTAGCCATCTTAACTATAATCAAAATCATTACCCACCCTTTTTGAAGAGAGCCCTCTCAGGTTGAGGAGGCTAAGCCTCAGCCTAAAGTAGGTTTGAAATAGTTACTTAGAGTCAACCTGATTAACAGCCTATCAGGACCTGATTTTGAGATAACATTTTGGTGCGTCTGCCGGGAGCTTGAAGATTAATCATTCCTGAAATCAAAGAGACTGAACTTCTGAAGGTAGCAGGAGCTCAGGAGATTTTATCGAGGCTGCATTCTACCTTGGTGACTCCATACAATTTTAAAGTTAAAAAGGTGGCTTCGAGAGGGAGATATACACGGAGTAATCTTGACCCAGATCCACCTACTCCTATGGATAATCCAAACACCATCTCAAGGAGCAGGCAAAGATTTCCTGATATACCAGGTACTTCATCTTTTTCGAAATCTTTGTTCCCTGAATTTTCTAGAAGTCCAGAAGATAAAATTGTAGATGATAAAATTCATGAGGTATTATTGAGGTCTGAGAACGAAGAAGAACTTATTGGAATTATTTTAGATTTACAAAAAAGAGGCATCGATACTTCATCCTTAGTGTCACAAAAAGATAAGGAGGAATTTTGGGAGGTTGTTACTTCAGAACTACTGTTAGAGGAAGAAGATTTAAACCAACTCAAAGAGCTTGATCCTTTTGAAGTCTTACTCAAGTCCAAAATTGGTTTACCCCTCCCAAATTGGAGTTCCTTTGTCAGTGGTTTGCAAATTCCAAATAGTCCTTTTCGTACTAACACTTTATCCTCTGCCTCTACTAGTCCCAGTAGTTCTGAGACACTAGGAAATCTATCTCACATTAGTTCTGGTCCCACTGGTCATACAGTACCTGTTATTACTGCTCCTCCATTCATTATGGCTATACCTGCTAGGTATGCTCCACTAGCTCTCCCTGCTGTTTTACATGACCTTCCTAGCAAATATGCTGGCAGAATTCCAACATGGGGAGGAGATGAAGGCATTACAACAGAAGAACATATAGATAGATTCAATGATTTTGTTGACAGAGAAGAAGTTGATGATGAAGATGTAAAACTAATATTTTTTGCTCAAACTTTCATTGGGGAAGTCAGAAAATGGTTCAAAGCCCTTAGAGCCGGAAGTATTCACAGTTGGGCAGAATTTGAAGATAGCTTTCTAAGGAAATGGGGAAACAGAACCAACCCTGTCCAAGCTCTTACTGAATACAACAATCTTAGAAGAGCTCCAGATGAAACTGTCCAAAACTTCTCTAAGAGGTTTAATAAAATATACAATTCTATTCCAGCTCATTTGAAACCTCCTGGAGCTTTGGCACAGTTGAGATATGCCGAAGCATTTGATTCAGATTTCTCGCTCTTACTCAGAGAAAGGGATTCTACCACTCTTGCTGACATGCAAAATGATGCAACTAAGGTAGAGGTGAACATGATTGCTGCTAAGAAATCAAAGATGGCAAAGGCTAAGCTGAAAGAAGAAGAGAAACCTTCTACCTCTGCTCTAGAAGACAAGTTTGAAACAATGATGAAAACCATGGAAAAACTGATGGATCGGTTAGCTCTTGGGAATGATTCTACTCCTCCAGCACAGCAGGAACCTCAAATTAGGAACCCTCAGTTCAGAAGACCTCAAAATCAACAAAGGCCAAGAGAGAACAGAAATAAGCAGTCAGATCCTCCAGTGAGACCTCCTTTCCAACAAAATTTGGTAGATGAAGAAGATGAGCCTGAAATTCCTGAGGAATCAATCCATTGTTTTGATGAAGAAGTGTCAGGGATTTTCCTGACTAAGGAGGAACATGATGAGTCCAGCATGATCAAATCAGGAGAAAAGCCTTCAGATTTTTTAAAGGGCTATCAGCACGCTATCTTTGAGATGCAAAAGCAGTACAATCTTAGGAATAGAAATGTTCCTATTACAACAAACAAAGCACAGCCCAAGAGGGATACCTCAAATACAGTTGAAGATAAAAAGGAAAACTCAAAGGTTGTTGAAGGTAAGAATGATTCTCCACCTGTCAAAAAGGATATTAAAATTCCTTCCCCTCCTAAAGAAATTGATAAGACTGCTTCTGTTTTTAATCTTGAGAACGAGATTGCAAAAATTAAGATATCGGTCCCTTTTAATGAAATTCTCAAGGTGGACAAATACAGAAGTAAAATTGTTGAAATTCTTAATTCACAACTAGGAGTAGCTGACATCCTAAATGTACAAGAAGATAATCCTGTTATCTATTTAGGTCCAAGACTTGAAGATGAACAGAATGAAGGGTTTCCCCCTTTCTACATAAGCATTAGCATTCATGATATGACTCTACATAATGTTATGTTAGACTCGGGGGCATCCCATAATCTCATGCCCAAAGTAATCATGGAAAGACTGGGGTTAGAAGTAACTAGGCCATATAAGGATTTATTTTCCTTTGATTCAAAAAGAGTCCAATGCATTGGTTTGATAAAAGATGTTGTTGTGGGTCTCACACAAATTCCAGCAAAAACAATTGTTATGGACATTGTTGTGGCAGACATTCCACCAAAGTTTGGGATGCTTCTTTCGAGATCATGGGCAGCAAATATCAAGGGCACAATGCAGATGAATCTTACATATGCTATTATCCCAGTGTTTGGTGAACAAAGGAGGTTGTATCGGGAGACCAGAATGGCCTACATGGTAAGCAGCAAAGACAAGCCTCAGAATTTTCCTATTTATTCATTTGATATTGGTCTTGGATCAGCTATCCTTTTCAATGAATCAGTTGGAAGAGAATCACAAGATGAACCTGCAGAAAATCAGTGTCAAGAAGGGCAGCAAGGAGATGAAAGAGACATCATGGGTTGCTGGTCATTACACTTTGATGGATCAGCAGGAAAAGAAGGGGCAGGAGCTGGGATTTGGATCACTAGTCCAACTGAAGAAAGTAAGTTTCTCTCCTACAAACTAAACTTTGATTGTACCAACAATATGGCTGAGTACGAATCTCTGATTTTAGGCTTAGAAGCCTTGATAAAATTGAAAGCTAAAAACATTGCTGTTTGTGGAGATTCTGAATTGGTAATTAAACAAGTAGAAGGTGCATACCAAACTAAGGATGTAAGGATGAGAGCATACAGGAACTTAGTGTTGGAGATGTTGGAAAAATTTCAATCCTATTCTTTTATCATCAAAACTAGAGATCAAAACTCTATTGCAGATTCTCTTGCTGTTTCTGCCAGTCTTTTTATCATTCCTAAGCACTCTTCTGAAAATTATGAAGTGGAGGTTCGCCATAGACCAGTTATACCAGATAATATCACAAATTGGCAAGTTTTTTAGGATGATCAGCACGTAAGGAACTTCATTGAATTAAAGGGAGAATTTGAAAACAGTCAGATAGATCAGCGGAATATGTTAGTAGAGTCAAAGGAAAGTTTTGAAGTCTTACAATTACAAAACAAATTAATTCCAAAGGGCCTCATTCCCCTTGAAAAATTATTTGATCAAAATGATATATTCAAAGCACCAAGATTACAAGCTAATGAAGAAGAGGTGGAAAGCTGCAATTTAGGAGACTCAGTTGTGCCTAAGATAGTCAAGATTTCAAAATTTCTTTCAGCTGATATGAAGACTAAATATGTTGAGATGATGAAAAGGTTCATTGATGTTTTTTCGTGGAGTTATGCTGACTTGAAACAATATGACTCTTCAATTATACAGCATATCATTCCTATTAAGGAGAATGAAAAGCCTTTCAAGTAGAATTTAAGAAGAATTAATCCTCTTCTGATGCCACTGATTGAAAAAGAAGTGAAAAAGCTCTTTAATGCTAAAATTATTGTTCCAATCAGATTCTCAAATTGGCTTACTAATTTGGTACCAGTCAGAAAAAAGAATGGAGAGATCAGAATTTGTATAGAATTCAGAAACTTAAACAAAGCTTCATTGAAAGATAATTACCCCCTCCCTAAAATGGATTTGATTTTGCAAAATATTGTTGGTTCACAAAGGATGTCTATGCTTGATGCTTTCTCAGGGTACAATCAGATTCTTGTTCACCCAGATGATCAGGAGAAAACGGCCTTCACCACACCATGGGGAACATTCATGTATGCAAAGATGCCATTTGGTCTCATGAACGCGGGAGCCACTTTCCAGAGAGCAATGGATATTGATTTTGCTGAAGAAAAGGACAAATCAGTGGTGGTTTATCTTGATGACATCACTGTTTTTTCAAAAAAGGAAGAAGATCATTTAAAGCACCTTGAAAGGGTCCTGCTGAAGTGTAGGAGGTTTGGTATTTCTCTAAACCCAACCAAAAGTATTTTCGCTTTAACTTCTCGCAAACTTCTTGGCCATATTATTTCTGAAGAAGGAATTAGGATTGATCCTAATAGAGTTAGTGCAATTCAAAAATTGGATCTACCAAGGAGTAGGAAGGAGATTCAATCTTTTCTTCGGAAGGTTAACTTTGTTAGAAGATTCATTCCTAACTTTGCTGAAGTTGTCAAGAACATAACAAAGATGTTAAAGAAAGGAGCGGATTTTAAGTGGACAGTTGAAACAAAGAAATAATTTGAAGAGATCAAGAAGGCACTTACCCAAGCACCAGTACTTATCAGCCCAGATTTTACCAAGGAGTTCCTTATTTTCACATTCGCTTCTGAAGACACAATTGCT
>APFE031146667.1:12551-26873 GCA_000404065.3 Pinus taeda
AAGTCAAGGTACTGAACAACCCATTTCCTTCTTTAGCAAGACATTAGCAAATGCTGAATTGAAATATAACATCTTAAAGAAGCAAGCCTATGCCTTGGTGAAAGCAGTAAAGGATTTCAAAATTTATGTTTTGCACTCTCACATTGTTGCCTACATTCCAAATGTTGTTATAAAAGATATTCTTACACAAGCTGATCCAGATGGAAAAAGGGGGAAGTGGATAGCAAAATTGTTAGAGTATGACATTGAGATCAAACCCACAAAGTTGGTAAAGGGTCAAGGCCTAGCTAAATTGCTGACACAATCAAATTTGGACTGTATTGATATTAATTTAAGCACAGAGATCTCAGAAATTTCTGAAAATGAAGAGGAATTGGTCCAAATAAATGAAAAATTCTTGATGTCAGAATGGTACAAGGATGTAGCATTTGTTTTGCAGCATAATAGAGCCCCTGATAATCTTTCAAAATCCAAAGCTCGTTTTACCAAATTGAAATCTCTTAGATATTTTGTGTATGAACAAAATTTGTTTTGGAAAGATGCAGGAGGAATATTATTAAATTTTCTCATTGAAGAAGAAGTTGATAAAGTAATTGATGAATTTCATAAGGGAGATTGTGGAGGACATCACTATTGGAAAGCCACTGCAAACAAACTCTTGAGGGCTGGCTATTTTTGGCCAACTATGTTCAGAGATATCTATAAAAAGATAGCTACATGTCATGAATGTCAAGTGTTTGAAGGAAAGAGAAAGCTTATGCCACTACCCTTGGTTCCTATATATGTTGAAGCACCTTTCCAGCAGTGGGGTTTAGATTTTATAGGAGAAATCCATCCTTCTTCATTAGGACAGCATCGTTGGATTCTCACAGCCACCGATTACTTTACAAAATGGATAGAAGCAATACCCACAAGGAAAGCAAATGATTCAGTGATTATTTCTTTCTTATAAAATAATATATTATCAGGATTTGGTTGCCCAATTAAGATCATTACTAACAATGCTCAAGCTTTTAAGTCCAAAAGAATGATTAATTTTTGTCATCAGTATCACATTTCCCTTCGACATTCCACTGCTTATTATCCACAGGGAAATGGTTTGGCTGAATCATCAAACAAGAGCCTTGTAAGAATCATTAAGAAGCTGCTGCAAGAAAATAAAAAAGCTTGGCATTTGAAATTGAAATATGCTTTGTGGGCTGATCAGATTTGCACAAAGAGGTCCATTGGAACATCACCATATGAGTTGGTATATGGGGCTGAGGCCATATTTCCAATATCCCTTGGAGTACCAGTAATGAAGTTGATTCAAGGATTAGAAGAGGAATCGAATGCTATACAACGAAGGATAAATAAGCTGATAGCTTTGCAAGAGAAAAGAAATGAGGTGTTTGACAGTCATCAACAAAACCAGAACAGAATCAAGAGAGCATTTGACAAAAAGATCAAAGAAGTTACATTCCAGATCCATGATAAAGTTTTGAAATGGGAAGCTAGAATTGAAGAGAAAGGTAAGCATGGTAAATTCAAAAATTTGTGGAAAGGGCCATATCAAATTTCTGCTTTCCATGGAAATAACACTTACATTCTGCAGGAGATTGATGGAAAGCCATATGTTGGAGGACCTGTTAATGACAGGTTCCTAAAGCATTACTATTGATTAAAATTCTGCCAAGTTTCTCACAACATTGTATATACCCGTTTTATCAGTCTTTCTTTGTTGCAAAGAAATGACAAGTTGAACAGGAAGCTCAAGCCCGAGGTGAAGGCCCATAAATCTAGAAGAGGATGCTTGTCAACTCCATCTATGTTTTCATAAAATGGACAAAGCATTGGACATACGAGTTCTTAGTGTACTACAGGAGCACACTATCCCAAGTGGAGCCACTGTTATCACTTTAAAAAAAAAGATCTGATATATGTAAGTTTTCATCCTAGCCCGATGACAAAGGTCAGTGTTAGTCTATGTTGTTTTCATTTTTTTTCCCTTAAAGTCTGAAGTTTTAAGAGGTCATGAGTCAAGTATATCCCTATCTACCATTGGTTCTCCTTCATTCACCATTGTTTCATAGCCACGTGTCATTTTGTTATGCACCACCAAGCCTTTTGGTAATTGCGTAGCGCATGCATACTATTAAAGTGTTTTCGCAGCGCTTTTATAGTTTAGCAGTTTCGCAGCGCAAATCTTATTAGGAAATTCCGCAGCGCATTATTCAAATTTCAGCAGCGAACCTTTCCCGCAATGTCAAATCCATTAGGTGAATCACAGGCCGTGTCATCTCATGTCAGTTCATGTACTCCTCTTATCACGTTCCACCATCCATCGCCATTATCACCACCATTAGATCTGTTGATACACACGAATCACAATTTCCAAGAAAGGCCACCTTGGTAATGATGGTTGTAAACCTTGCATGAGAAACAAATCTGCAAGATTGCAATTTGAAAGATTTCAAACGGCAAGATTTCAAATTCAAGCGAGGTAGCAAATTCAAGCGAGGCAGGATTCTAAAAGAAGCTGAGTTACAGTTCAAACCAGAGCTAGTATTCCTTGTTTGCAAATCTTTAATCACTTCATGGAGAGATCAATGGAAAAAAAAGAACACAGATTCGGCAAATGTCTAAGGAATGAGCCTGAAGGCCTGGATATAGCACTAAGGAATAAAGAGGTGGAGAAGGCGTTCAAAAAAGCTGGGTGCTGGAATTTTTGCGAGAAGTTACAAGGAGGGATGCACAGGTAACCAAAGAATTTGCGCTTAATTTCACAGGCTTAAATTCAAAGGTAGCTATGATAGAATTGCAGGTCTCGCCAAAGATAATATCCACTGTGACAGAGATTCCACGAGGACAAGAGGACTGGTACAAAAATTTCAAATTTGACATGAATCCTTGCAAGGAGTTTTTAAAGAAGGAGTTTGTAAATGCAGATTTAAGTAAGTCAGTGCCCAGGAGCTATGTCAAAGAATCTTATGCACATTTACTCACCTGCATACAAAAATACTTGACTTGCGAAGGAAGGTATAAAAAGGTGTATTCGTACCATTTCAAGCTCCTTTTGCATTTCACAGGGAAGGTTTCCATTGATCTACCTTTTTATCTATTCCGTAGTTTGAGCAAGATGTGTGACAAAGTACAATTGAGGAAAGAAGCTTGTGAAACTTCTCTGTTTCATCATGGTTTGATTAAACTACTGGTCTTACATGAACTTCAAAAGGTAGGCAAAGATTGGAGTTCATTTATTTTTATGGCTAGTTTCAAAAGCCAGACTGGCCTGAGTCCTCTACCTACAAGAGATCTCACAATAGCAGATCTCCAAACAGAAGCAAGAGCTAAGAGATTTCCAAAATTACAAGCAAGGAAACAAGTGGGAGAGCCAGTACAGCCACTGATCATTCAAGACACACCTCAACAATCAACTAAGGAAAAATTTCATGTTAAAAAGATTGTACCTGGAACAAGCACAGCTGAAGTAATCTCAAGGAGAAGAACAAGAAGTCAGATGGCTGAAGAAAAAGGTAAAGCAGTAGCGGTTGAAGAAAGTCTAGTTTCAAAGAGAAATCTAAATGATTTATTGCAGGCTATTGACTTTGAGGAATCCTTACTAGTTCAAGATGAATTAATAAAGTCAGAAAAAGAGAGTACAAAGAAAACCAAAGCCTCAAAAAGGCTTAAATTTGATGAGCAAGTTGAACAATTTGTTTTTAAACCCAGGAGACCTATAACAAGGAGATTTCAGCAAGTACAAGAGGCACCACCAAGAACATAGGAAGCAGGGGAAGAGACACAATGCCAGCAAAGAAAGAACACAGGAAAAACAGTCGCCACATCCAAAGAAGACAATATAGCAGACTTGAAAAGAAAATTGGAATCAGCTAAGCATGAAATTGCCAGACTGAAGAAAGCTGCTAGGAGACTTGCCATCATACAAGCTAATTATTACAGAATTAAAACCCTATGGGAGGGGAATGCAGCTGTAGAGGTGGTTGACTGTAATACGCAATTTCATACTTGGACAGTGCCGGCAATCAAAGAAGCCAAGTTCATCAGGATGATTAATATGCAATTGAGAGCTAGGAACAAGATTATGAAGAGACAAATAGAAGATCTAAAGGCACAGTTAAGCCAGCTAAAGGAACCTTCTAAATGAAATCACATTTCAAGTGAGATTATGTTTTGAGTTTTGATGAGTTTGCTTGATCTCACCTTCTTGAAGAATTCTAAATGTCCATTCAGTTTTGGAAAGTTTAAAGGAATTTTTGGCAACAAAGTGTTCGATTAATAAAATTCTTAGGTTGAGAACTATGTCTTTTAAACAACTCAACAGTTTCGTAGCGCGCTACGAAACTACTGAAGGTGATGATTCCAATATAAATCAACCAATTTCGAAGCAGAAGCGGGAAATTTTGAGGAACAAATATATGCAAGGAGACATCTGAAGCTACAGCAATCAATCATACTAAGACAGATGGAGAAAAATGGTGGATCCAAATTTGAATTTTGTCATAACGTGAGCAGTTTAAGCACGGTTTAGATATGTTAAGACAGCCTGAATGCGTTTTTTGTTTTAAAAGCAGTGCATAGCACATCAATAGACATGGCCACCTGTCACGTTTTCGAAAGCAAAGATGAAAGACCGGCTTCTGTAGATTTGAAAACCATAAGACCGAGGAGCAAGGGTAGTTTCCTATATTTCTGGACAGTGGAGAAGATATGGCATATAAGACCAGCGTGGAGCATTGAACACCCATCTCAGCCAAACTGAAAGAGGACCAGATGTCAAAGAATGAGAATGATCCTAATCAAAGCCATTGTTCGTGTAATATGAAGTTAGAGTCCTATTTGATTTAGATCTCTAAAAACTCTCGTTAACAGTTTGTTGTATTTATTAAGTAGCTAAAGTTTAATAGCTGTCAGTAATAGAAGTAGTTTTCGATTTCCCCTCATGCTTGAGGAGGAATCTAAATTAGATAGAAGAAGAACTCTATATATAGCTGGAGCAGCAATGTAAAAAGGGTTGGAAATTTTATGAAAAAGGCTGATATTTGGCTTATGTAAGACTCTGTTTTGATAATACATGTTTGGCTTTACTTCTCAGGATTCATGAGGGATTTTTATGTTCAGAATGTGTGATGTTGTCCTTTTCCTAATTGTTGTAGTGGTATGAATGTGTAATCACTTATAATTCACTTGATGTGCTCTAACTTCCTGTATGCATTTATAGACTGGGTGGTCTTATCTGAGTTGTTATTTTCTGAATATTTTAAATGCTGAATGCCCTGACTTCTATGTAAGGTTGAATTCGTTGTCATATTGAGATGTTGTTGACTCCATAAGCCCAATGGATAGTTGTTAAATGTGTTTCCACCATTCATATTCTTACAGTTGTTTCACAAGAGTTAGCCATCTTAACTATAATCAAAATCATTAACCCCTTTTTGAGAGAGCCCTCTCAGGTTGAAGAGGCTAAGCCTCAGCCTAAATTAGGTTTGAAATAGTTAATTAGAGTCAACCTGATCAGCAGCCTATTAGGATCTGATTTTTGAGATAACATTTTGATCACAATGAGTATGAAATTGATTGCAAACCCCAAGAAGAAGTACTGGAAGATAGCTGTTATAACCCTCAGGCAGAAGAAAATATGGTTCATGTTTGTAATTCCTTGCATCAGCTTGCATCAAAGAATGATCTTTATAATGAAGAAAAATACATTGTTTATGGGCATCATGCAGAAAGGCAGTTGGATAGCACATCAAAGGGGTCTTGTGTGGTTGAGAATCAGTGGTTTGAAAAGGAAGAGTGTTATGATGATCATTCTTTTCAAAAGGTTTCTATGTCAAAACACAAGGAGATAGTGTTGCTTCCTTTCTCTTTTACAATTGAGGAAGAGTACACTGTTGTTGAAGATCAGTTTGCACAACTAGAAAGTTACAAGAATCATCAAGCTGATCATGTATTTTGGGATACTATAGCTAAATACATGGAAGATTTTTACTCTCCAGTGTTTCAGTTTTTCTATGAAAATCGAAGGCAATTTCAGTGGCAGTGGTCAGTCAAAAAACTCAAGTATGAGATAAGACAAATGATTGGCTACATTGGAAATTTCACATTGATTGAGCTTAAAGAAGCTTGAAATTGATAGGGTGTAGGAAGTGTATCTTCTGGGTTTTGTCTCCTCTGCAATTTTGATGAACTACCCTAGTCCATTTCCAATATTTTGCAGTGAGTCTTCATCCCAATACTCCAATGGAAGGGAATAGAGACGGATCCAAACTAGTGCCCAACTTAGATCTTCTTTGTTCGGGTTGAATCTTTCAATCCAGTCTCTCAGAAGTAAGGTCCTCCATGTAGCTTTTTAATTTTTTCCATAAATGCAGTAATCATTGCACTGGCTTTAAAGGGATGAGATAATGCACAAAAGTGTGCATACTTGGTGAATCTATCAGCTACCACCATGATGGCACTCTTTCCTCTGAACTTGGTAACCTGTGATAAAATCCACTGTCAATAACACATGTCAATGAAGCTAAAGCAATGAAAATGCCCATAATAGAATTATATATTAGGCCAAAGTCAATGTGCATAAGCTAGCAGTGTTACTCTAGATAATTTTAGTGCATTTCATGGAGACTACTCCCAATGGTAGAATCATTTTTTGTGGCAACCTAGCTTTAACTGCTCGATTATGGTAGTGGTGGTGTTAGTTAGTTTGTAAAGATTGGTGTCTAGCATTCATATTGTGGTCATAGAAAAAAATAAACCAACTCGCCTCATCAGAAAAGAATAAACCACAAAATTTAAATCTAATACATTAATGATATGATTTCTGAAGCAATGAAAGCATCATTAATTAATTATCTTTCCCATTCAAAGGGTCTCATTCTTATGAACTATATACACAACAATATTGCAACCAAAATTGAACTTCACGAGATTTTATGGTATTTATAGGTGGGCTCTGTAATGATTATTGAATACAGTAGCTGAAATATTTCATAGTTTTATGAAACAATATGTGACAACGACCTAAATGTGATAGCAAGGTAACATATTGCTTTTACTTAGACATTTCTCACACACACATCACACAAGCCATATAAAACTTAAGTAGCCAAATGCATAATTTTTTCTTGAAATAACTATGAATGAATAAATGAAGTGCCTTTTATTTGTCATAAAAAAGAAATACACACACATAGCAAAGAAAGACAATGGTCATATACATATGTCCATTTCGGCATACACCCAGTTTCAACTATCTATAGCCATGCATTTACCACACATTTGAATCTCGCCATGCCATTGACTCATGTTAAGCACCTTCTATAATGTTCCTTTTCTAGAATGTTCCTAAGAGTTAAGTTGTATTAAAAATAGGTAAAGCAAATGTAATATCGATATGATGAAGATTATTGTAATTCTATGAAACATTCCTAGAGGAGATATATTGTGTGAATGATATATTGTTTAAGGTTTATTATATATTAACATGATGTACACAACATTTTGGGCCAAGAAAAAGACTATTTTTTATTTTTATTTTCCAAAAAGTTTTAAAGAAAAAAAGGAGAATGGGAAAACTTAAAATTAAGTTATGGAGTTTCTTAAATAACATTTTAGGAAACTATCCATTGAAGTAAGTAATAAGTGTGCAGCCTTATATTGTAATTTACATAACTATGATAAGTTGATGGCACTCACATCAATAATATAAAAATGTGTTTTTATATATAGCTGGTATTATTTTAGGAAACTATCCATTGAAGTAAGTAATAAGTGTGCAGCCTTATATTGTAATTTACATAACTATGGTAAGTTGATGGCACTCACATCAATAATATAAAAATGTGTTTTTGTGTATAGCTGGTATTATATTGGGTAGAAAGATAAGGAGATCATTGTGGATTTATTTTTATGTAGCAACTTTATATTAAAAATTCATAGATGTATTTAGCATAAGAAAGTTATTATTTCAATAAACAAAATTAATGGATATATTTAACAAGAACAAGTTATTATTTCAATAAAACTTAATAGGTCACATCATCTCATCCATCATAATCATCAATCCTAATGTAGTTTTCATCCATCCTAATCATCAATCCTAATGTATTAGGAAAAAAATATATTCAAAACACATAGTTTGATAGTGAAAATATCCAATTTTCTAAATGTATAAGTTAAGCATTTGTTGCATTAATGATCTACTAACATTAGAGATGGCTCACTTTGCATGGAATCGATTGGTACACTCAGTATTGATGTCCAAAAGATTTGGTACAAGAAGAAAGATCACAATATTGGTAAACGAAAAGAGCCAAAAGAGCCACATGTATAAATCTCTAAAAGGAACAAAATTTCAGAACTCTACGGCCACTCAGAGGTTGTCTCAAAACAAGAGTAAGTGAGAAAATAGAAAAATGAAAAAAAGAAGCTAAGAAACCACAATAGAAAGGAGAAGCTAAGAAACCAGACTTAGTCCAATTGCTCTCAGATCACTCACTTAAAAGCTACTGACTGTGTACTTCCGACAGTCCGTTTTCAAAGGCCCGAATCAGCTTTTCAAAATGGCCAGCTGCGGCCTTTGTTAACACTTCAAGTGTTTTATAAAAGCAATCAAAATCCTTCAAAGTATGGATATCACTGGTCTCAATGTCAGCTTCAGCTTTACGGACAAGCAACATTTGATTTTGAAGTTCATGTTCAGCACATTGATGAAGCCGTTCTAAACTATTCTCAGCCTCCCCTTGAAGGAATTCGAAGAAATTTTGCTTTTGTTTAACCGGATGGGCGTCATTATGAAGCGACGGAAGATAATAGCCGTACGCATATGTCCATTTCAGCATACGCCTGCATTCAACTATTTGTAGCCATGCATCTACCACGTATTTGAATCTTGCCATGGCAGATTGACTCGTGCTCAGCACACGACTGTCAACCAATTCTTTAAGCTCCACCACTCTCACACGCTGCAGATCAGAGAATGCCTTTTCCTGAGACTTTTCATTTGCCTTCCATCTCTCAAGGTAAAATACAAATCTATCTGACGACATTTTAGCAGTCAGTTTCATCACATCTTCGGAGACGGATTCATGGGACGAATTGTCTTTTCCTGCTTCCGGTGGACGATATTGGTTGCAGGCAACCGAAGTGTCATAGCCATGCACGTTCCAATCACGGAGGCATATCCAACAGAATTCAAACCCACAGGGCCGTAAACATGTCATACGCATACAGCCAGAATCCTTCTCGATTGCTCGTTTACACTTGGGACACGGCTTAGAGTTACCAATTATCCAATACAAGTTCTGTGATTCCCCTTCATTAATCATGGAAACCCACTTTTTCACTGTGTCACAGTCGATTGGACGATGGCATTCCTCTAAACAGTTCCAGCAAAACTTATGCGAGCAATCGCAGACAACCTCCCGACTTGCATCAACGTTAACAACATCAATCTGCACAGCATACTCACAACCGGGTGCCGGACACCATTTAACCCTTGTGTTTTGTTCAACATATGACCTCACAACATATGTTCTATACTTGCTATTGTCTTCCTCAGATAACCCCAAAGAAAAGACCATATCTGCATCCACAACAGCACCACATCCGGGATTTATATTTGGACATCGTAAGTTGAGGCATCCTGCACCTTCGTTATTTATTAAGGTATGAATATAAAGTCTCCAACACTCTTCGCAAAAGCGATGGGCGCAATACTTGAGTTTCTTCATGTCTCCCATCTTGTAATCATCAAAACATATTGGACACCTGATTGAGTTTTCTTCTTCTTTTACGTTGGGCTCATGTAACAATAACCCCACAGCATTCCTCACCTTCTCCTCATTTACAAACCATTGATCGTACACATCATTAATATTCCAGTAGAAGTGACGCAAAATAATGCTGGCCTCTACTTCAGAGACAGAAAGTACATTACAAACGGTTGATATAGCCTTTCGCTGACGCTCAGAAATGTCGTTCAAACTTAAAACGGTGTACTTCATGCGTCTATCATTCGCATCGCCCGCTGCTATGTTCACCTGCATATCGAAAATTTCTTCTGATTCTGATTCTGCTTCATCAGAGGTGTCATATGCATCATAATCGTATACGTTATCATGAGACTCCATTTTCTTGAATCACAGCGCGAGCCTTTTTCCTTCCTGTGCCTCAAGGTATGAAATAAGATAGACAAGACGCTGTGCCTTCTCCTTTTAACCTACCTCTCTGAATCCACCAATAGTATACGAAATATATTGAGATCACCTGCGCGTTTCACTTTTTTCTACTAACCCAATGGTACCTTCGCCGCCATTTATACCAAAAGAAGCATTCACTAGCCGACTTTCCATTGTCAACGTGATGGCATTTCACAAAATTGGGAGGATTATGTGACGAGGATCTATCAATGGTTTTGGTAGAGATTACATAATAATGTTAGGTGAGAATTACATAATAATAATGTCACGTTGATACTTCTAATCTTAAAATTTCTCAAATACTCTTTTCATTTAGAAAACGATAAACAAATTATTTAATAAATTTAACCTATTAGTTTTCACTTTGTGAAATGGTCAATCTGTTTATTATGAAGAAATATTGCAATGTGTAATTCACAAGAAAGATGTGCACTCATTTACAATGGTGTTTAAGATGTGGGGATTAATGGTGTTTAAGATGTGGGGATTAATTTACAATGGAGATTTTAATGTAATGGTATTCATTATTTTAATATCTTTTAGGAGACATTGATTTTTTATAGTGATGGGCTCTTTATTGCCTGCGTCCAAAGGGAGGCTCAACTAGTCTTCAATCTTTTGTAGACATTGATCCAATCCTTGGCCTTTTAGTTGCAGCGCATTAAGCATCATCAAGATCTCATGACAAGCTTCCTTTTTGTTGAAAAGGACTCTTCCCGGCAACATTTTCATATGCCAATATATATATCAATAGTGTGCATATATTGATTGAGTCTTCCCTTGGTATGCCTGGTATCCATTCTACAAAGTCACCTACAATCTCAATATCTAATAGACATTATCACTCCATAGTTATGCCATGCTCAGCCTCATCTATTTCGTCCTCAAGGGTGTAGACTCTATATATCTATTTACTTGGGCCTCCACAATTTACTAAGCTTATGAATTCATATGAGGATAGTAAGTGAAACACTTGCATGACACGACATGTTTGACTACCTTGGAATTCCAAGCTCAAACTTAGTCTTTGACATGAAAGTCAGAATGGAAATGAATGGTGTAAAGTTTAGGTGGATAATTACTGAGTGACAAAGAGTCCTAGTAATGTGTAGCTAGGGGGATAAGTGGGCTAGGCCTCAAGGGCACCAGAGGCGAGATGAAACAAGGAGTGCTACTCCAAATCTTCACCACCTCACCTACACTAAGCATAGAGAAATACCATGAGTCAAAGAGAGGGGATGTGTGGGAGGGGGAGGGGGTGAGTGTGAGATGGGAGAGCATACAAGAGGGGACAGTAGACAAGGAGGGAACAAGGAGAGCATACAAGAGGGGACAATAGACAAGGAGGGAACAACGAGCATCATTTTGGAATGAAATTTTGAGTAGGATCCGAGAATGAGGGCTTGAGGAAAGATACTGTAAGAACAATGGGAAAGCCATGATGAGGTCATGCTCCAATTAAAAACAACTAATTAATAGAGAGAGGCCCCTCCGAGATTCACAACATATAGCCAAAATTAGAGCTTCCCCATAGCAAAAATCTAATATAGGACACTACAACCATAACCATCAATAATGGAGTATTGTAACAAAGAGAAAATTAGTAATTCAAATTTGATGCATGCTAAATTTGATTGGAATTTAGGTCATAGGATCTCCACCTCCCTAAATGAAAAATTCACTTGGTGCATCAAGCCTGCAATGATGCACAAGGTCTCATCTTGATTCCTCCACCTTCACCTCCACGCATTAGTATGAAAGCCATCATTGGTGACCTTAACCTCCAATGACACATTGTCCCAAGTTGAACACCCATTAACATTATCCACCACCTTCAGTACTTAAGCCTATGTTAATGACTTAGGGGAGGGTTGGCCATGTCTCCACCGTTTATTCTCATTGGAACAACATTTGACCATGCCCTCCCGCACCCATCTCTTCTCTCACACCCAATATGAGTAGCATGTGAGAGTTATTAATTAGTTCTAACTGATTTCTAACTCCACTTTCTTCTAGTTCACATTGTTTTAGGATATTTTGTCAATTTTAGGTCTCCAAGTCTAATTTTGACTTGTTTGCCAATAGGAAAGTAATTTTTAGTACTTGCATATGGAACCCCAAACTAATTCGAATTCCTTGACCTCCTAGAGAGTCTACATATAGTATTCATGTTCATTAGTTAATTCCTCAACAATTTCATGTTCATTATTAATGTTCATTAGTCAATTTCTTAACAATTTTACTCTCTCTTCTTTTTTACAAGTAGCTAGTCTAGTATTTTTTGCACACTTAGATCTTGTGATTGTGCTTCAAATCCAACATGGTATTAAAGAATAATTGAGCTTACGAAAATACTAATATCTATATATTTTAAATTATTAAAGCAACCCATAGAGAATTGACCAAATCACAATAGTCCTCATTCCTTTCAATTGTTTTGAATATAAGCAAAATATATTTCTATTGTTGCATAGTAAGGGACTCTATAGGATTACAATGGGTACTAAAGTTGAGTTTACATTAGCCAATTAAAAATAAAAATACTTCAAAAAGAAGGATGAAGCTTACGGGATACCATTTTTGTCCCTCTCCTTGATCTACTCTTTCATGATGAGTCATGCTCAACACCTAAGGAAGTTTGGACAAAAATGGAGGGATTGTTTGCCGAGAAAGGTGAGTTGAGAGGACTTTAGCTAGATAATTAGTTGGTTTCTCTAGATCCCAACCATTTCGAGACCTTACAAGACTTATTCTCAAGATTCAAGATTATAATGACATAAGTCAAAACTTGAGGGATAAATAGAAAGGAGGAACAACTTATCCTTTCTGCACATTATAAATTAGGTCGTCAATATTTTGTCTTGGTCTCTTATTTTCATACTACTAAACTCTCCATGGGTAAGAATTGGACAATACCATCTTGGATGATTTCATTGATTCCTTGACACATGAGTAGAAGAATCTGATACACAATGATACTCTTAAGGCTCCCATGCCCTATGCACTTATAGTGAAGAATGATAATAAGAAAGGTAAGAAAAAAAAGGATTATAGATTGAGAAGGATCTCAATCTAATAGGGGGACTAAGATTCCAAAGGAAGAAAAATATAAGGAGAAGAGAATAAAGTGAAACTTCTAAAATAGGGTGTTACGTCCAAAGAGTTTTTGTATGGTGAAGATAATTGATTTAATCGAAAAAGTACTTCAATAGCATAATGTAGATGACTACATTAAAGAATGAAGAAAATCCACGAGAGGATCAAAGTATGGACCATGCTTTGATTGATATATGTTTATTATCTAATGAATTGATTTTGGAATCAATTTGCTATGATCATATGGTTGCATCAAAGCATTCTTGCTTAGTACCCTGCACTATTTCTATAATGACAACTTCTCTAATGCCTCTATTTGAGGGACATCTTCGAGATGATTTTGTATACTCTTTGGATCATATTTGTGATTAGATTTAAAGATCTAATTTAAAATTCCATCGTCATCCCAACGTAGATCTATATCACATGACACAAAGGGAACACCATACTATATAGTTCGTTAATCATCAAGTGGGTGAAACTTCAAAGTCACAAGGAACTAGTTTTCGAATTTTTGGTACTCCATAAGCTCTCATTGCTATTGTTAGCAAGCACAAGGCTCAAATAGTAGCAAAAGTATGCCCATATGATGGTATTGGATAGATTTGAGGAAAAATTCATGATGCGGTTGATCATCAACACCACAGTCCCTCATATCAACTACATAATTGACATACTATGCATTCTATTTTGGGTGGGTTTTTCCTCCCACTAGATTTTCCCTTTTTCCCAAGGAAAAATCAAAAATTTCTTCATTTTGAACAAAAATACATATTGTGGATGCTAAGAATCATATGCATAATAACACATCCTGGTGACCAAGATTAAGAAAAACTCATTAGAGAGTTACCACATACTACTCTTCCTACCTTTTTTTTTTTCCACTTTCCGCAAACCATTAGTGTTGGGCGTGGATGAAACAATTGTCATTTTATTCTATTTTGCATTTGATGGGATTTCTCTGTCAGAATCCGAAACCACTATGTTTTCCCTATTTACATCATTCTTCTAATTTTTTTATTGA
>APFE031146672.1:0-29995 GCA_000404065.3 Pinus taeda
TTTGTTGATAGAAAGTTTGGAGCCTCTGTTCCTTGACTTCTCCATTTGTGTTCTAATGATCTATGTTCCAGCTGTTAGGCTATGACTGAAGGTATCGGCTCTGATTCTAATTATTGGAGATACTGAGAGAGGAGGGTGATTAAGTATTTCCTTCCACAATTATTATTTTATACCAGTTAAGACCTCTTAAAAATAGAACACAAAATGAACAACAAAATAAATAATTTTATTAACAAGAAAGGACAAGGACTCAAATCCTCTTTTTATAACGAATCAAGTACAATGATAGATCAAGGGCTCCAACCGTAGATGAAGAATCCAATCTTCAAATCAACTAGCCTCCAACCTGCATGGTGCCAAGGTCCAACCTGGTCTTCTAGAGTACTCTAAATATTCTCAACGATTCATGCTCCAACTTGGTATTCCACAAGGCTCCAACCCTGTGGAAGGTCTCCAATCCTCTAGGGCTCTAACCCTATAATGTTGCTTCAGTTCTTCAAGGTGTCTTCAGGGCTTCAAGACTTCCAATATATTCCTCAATAAGTCTTCAAAAATATCTTCAAGAATGGCTCCAAAATCTTCCTCAAAAAATCTTCAAAATGCTAGTTCAACAACCCTAGCATGTGTCTCCATGACTCTTCATATCCACACAAAACAATTTTCCTCTAGGCTACTCCATTAGAGCTTTAATAATGATTGCCCTTAGATGACTTCTTCAATAGGTTTCTTCAAGGTTTGTCTTTATAAGTGACTTAAACTTCCTCAAAAGACTGATTCAACAAGATTCTTCAAGTATGCTATAAAATATCTGCTTCAAAAACTATACAAGAGTACTCCAAATGGTTTGCAACAAGATTCTTCAAAGACTGATCTTATGCTTCAATTCAACCCAATTTTGTTCATAAGAGGTTGTTATTATGATGGCATCTTCAAGGTCTACTTGGATCTAGCACAATAACTTCCTCAGATCTGTTTTGAAGAAAGGTTTCACAAATCTGCTCAAAACAGTCAAAGTCTACTCCACCAATGGCTAAGTAGATATGCTTCAAAGAGTCGAGAAGGTCTGCTCAAGGATGGTCGTCCGCCAATTCAAGGTCTGTTAGGCTGAGATAAGGCACCACAAGATCAAACCCAAATGTCTGTTGGAAATACTGAGAGGGGGGCAAATCAATATTTCTTATCAGTTAGTAGTTTTTTAATTCCACAGAGCATTAATTGTTATTATTATTAGATAAACATAAACATCATCAACACCATTCAACAATGCATAACAAATAGAGACAATAGACAAAGATTTTTAGGTGGAAACCCCTACGAGACAAAAACCACCGAATGCTTCTTAATATTTGTCTTCAGAAGATTTACATCAAGTTTTCAGCTCCAACTGAAGTAGGCTCCAACCTGTAGGACACTCCAATTCCCTATTTAGCAACTGCAACTGGGAGGACGCCTCAATGCCCTAGTTTACAGGCTCCAACCTAAAGGTATTCCAACACCCTGTGTACTAGTTGCAGCTGGATAGGTTCTAACGCTTTGTGCAGGCTACAACCTTCCCTAGCAGCACCCTACTGCCTTGAAGTGTTCTCAGGCTCCAACCTAAAGGAGAGTCCACTCTCCTGCCTTGCACCACCCTGCCACCTTGATCAGCAAGTGGACCACTTTTCACAATTTTCAGACTGGATCCAGTTGTGCTCTGAATCAATACACGAGAAACTGTAATATAAGAACCTGCAACACAAAATTTGTCAATCAAATCTGCCTCTGCTTAATTTGAATACCAAACATAACCATTGCTCAATCCACTATCTCTTTCCACTCTGCAATCTATAGCTGCTCATTACTGCAACTGGAGAACATCCTAGTCATCACTATCAATAGGTTATTGTTACAATAAGTGAATCACTGCATCAAGATAAATTATCACTGTAGTCATATGCCAGGTCTTTGTTATAAGTCATTGTTACTAGTTCAAAGTTCAGCGCTGTATTCAACTAGATCACTGTTACGCTTCCAAGTCAATGTCACTATCAACAATGTTGTCAAGTCAAATCACATCATCGTCATATGTCAATAAGTCATAGCAAGTGCCATTTTCTCAATAAGTTACAACAACTTCCACTATCTCAATAAGTTACAACAAGCATCACTGTCTCAATAGGTTACAAGAAGTGTCACTGCCAACATATAGAGTACTGTCATATGTCACATCATACTTGGTCAAATCTTACTACTTGACATGAATCATATGTAGATCTTTTTCGTGCAACAAAGTCAATGTTTGACAAGAATACTACCTATGGACTGGAAGATGTCAACTGAAGCTATTGTGCAAGAGCGTTTACTTCAAGGATGAAACTCTTCCTTACACAAATGTAGATACATCATCGCCATTTCAAATTGAGATCATCGATAGACTAAATATGAAGACCCTTACTGTAAGATGATGATGTAACTTATTTCCAGCTACAGAACAATAGAGTATTTTTACAAATGATTTTAGAGGACTTATTGCAAATGTAACAGTGAGTCTTTACTTATTGTACGGAAGAGAAGACCGATATGTATGTGGATTCTCTGTTTTGAGTAACCCTTGCCTTCCAAAATTATTATAGCCACCAACTAGAATGTTGAACCCTCTTGTCTTATATTAAGAGATGGAAGTGAAGTCAACAAAACAAGACTGCTACAAACATACGTTGTTCAATTTTAAGTGAATGCCAACTGATTCAACAGGTCGGCTTGACTTGAATTCTAGTCTCAGGTACATATGCTAGAATTCTTTTATGTACTACTTTAAAGACCCAGATGGGAGGCCGCACTGTTATGAAATTCTGCGAATGCCGAAAGAGAATCAAACCTTCAATCTGCACATACCACTGATCCGAAGCCGAAACTTGAAGATTGATAAACAAGAATTACTTCATTTTGTCACTGTCCACGACCGCAGGACTGAATGAAACTAGGAATGAGGCTGCACTGTTGTAATTTTGGATTGATGCCTTGATCACAAGGTGGATGGAATTGGTTGCTAGTAATTAGAGTCGTAGAGATGCTTCTTTAATAACATTTCCTTAACACAGAAAATGTCACTTGTTGGCTTTTGAAATAATGTCCAAGGAGAGCTGAAGTCCTGTTGTAATACAATGAAACCAAATCATAAAACAAGAACCAAACGAATGGATCCTATGGGCTTCTGGTTGTTGTTGAAATCACGGTGGAAACTTCAGTCGTTGCTCTTTTAAAAAGGCAACGAACAATGTTACAAAAGTATCTCCCTAGGCCGAGAAACTTTGAAGTCCTGTAGCAGCCTTTGTTGACCTAAATTCTCCACCAAATCGTCACAAGATTGATTTCTTAGGTCCTGAGTTGATGCCCTAGTAAGCAAGGTTTGTTACGCCAATTTGTAGAAATAAACCTTTCCCGAACGGATTCCCAGCCAAAAGAAAACATAAAAACACAAGAATTCCCAAACTCTTTCTTCTGATTTCTTTGTTGTATCCACAGGGGTCGAATTTCAAAGCAAGAGATCTTAAAAGATAATCATTCGATTCATGGCTTTTGAAGGTGAATATGACTTTCTTTTTATAAACTTAGAAGGGGCTTTTAAGGGTAGCCATTGGAGGAGTTTTAGGGCTTAATCCCTTTTTGAAATATTTAAATTTCAAATAACCTCCCACTTAATTTGAGACCACAATTAATTTAATTCTTTATTAAGGATCTACACCTTGGTTAAATAATAAGAATTTTGTTAAGGATTTCAATAATAATGAATGAAACTTTCAATGTTCCACCAAGACTCCGGGACGGGGAGACGCACAAGGGGGACGTGTGGGAGTACCCTCAAATTTTAGGGAAATTTAGGGGGGACAGGGGGACGTCGGGGTATATAACTTTTTTTCCTTATCATATATATATATATATATATATATATATTTCAAATTCATATTCAATAATGAAAGCATAAATAGAATGATAACACACATAATAGAATTAAATAATGAAATACTTTGATCCATATTCAATATTCATTATTCACCATTCTCGAATCTACATTGATTTAAAAGTTAAAATTCATCATTCATCATTCTAGATTCTAAAATTGATTTAAATTAAAATTCATCATTTATCATTCTAGAATCTAATTAGTACTAAGAAAAATAGACTATAATAGATACTGAAATCTAAAGACTGGAATAGTAAATTGATATAACTAAAACTCAAAAAAAATGGAGTGATCAGTCAAAAAGTCACTCTAAAGTACACAGAGGGCTTGGTGCTCTTGATTAAATACTAATTCCATACCCTTGTACATGACAAAATGCAATGGAAACATTGCACTCCATTGAATCCTGAATTCCTGAAAAACTGATCTAAAGATTGGAATAGTAAATTGATATAACTAAAACTCAAAAACAATGGAGTGATGAGTCTAAAAGTCACTCTAAAGTACGTAGAGGGCTTGGTGCTCTTGATTAAATACTAATTCCATACCCTTGTACATGACAAAATGCAATGGAAACATTGCACTCCATCGAATCCTGAATTCCTGAAAGCTGTTAAGTCTGCTGGATTTTGAGTGAGATCTACAATTCTACTTTCTCCATATGAAATCCAATGAGGTCAGAACCACTCTCAAACATCCTGAGTCATTTCATGGTAATGTTAAAAATTTAAGTAAAAGTTGAGAACCAAATTTAAATTTAAGAATTTAACATTACCATGAATAACATGGCATCAGTAGGGAAATATGGTCAAATACTACGTTTTCCCTGTCATAAATCATTGTTTACAAGCAAATTTAAGGGGGGACGCCCAGGCGTCCCCCTTTTGGGGAGTCGCCCAGGCGTCCCCCTTTTGGGGAGTCGCATCCCCCACATTGGGGAAACGTCCCCCCTTGCTTCTCTCGGCGTCTCCCCAAAAGGGGGACGTGAGGAAACGTTTCCCCAGACGTCCCCCCGTCCCGGGTGCGTGGGGTGCGAGGGGTGCGCGCACCTGATCCTGGGGGACGCGTCCCCGTGGAACACTAGAAACTTTTGACAACTTCCTTCTTTATGTGCCAATGCTAAACCAACATTAAATTTCCACATCAATAACTAATCATATGACCACAACAACCCCTTTGGAGTTTTGAGCCATAAATTTGGTCCTCAACTTTGACTAAGTATTTTTGTAAAACCGTGAAGGCCCATGAGACACTCCACATACCAACAAAATCAGCATGATGAGTAGAATCTAATGGCAAGGGTCTCTAAGGAGAATTCAATGATATTCCTTTCCAAAAACCTCTAACAAGTGCGAGGTGTGTCCATTGCCCACAGAATTCAAACCCAAGGGCTAGGATTTCCAACCATCCTTTTATTGGAGCTTCCAACTTGATGCAAATTAGACAAATATTAAGAGTGTTCATTAACGAATGCTGGCATCAATGGAAACACCATTCAACAATGTTTGATCAAACAAGTCCAAGATCTGCACAAGTTTGAGGTAGTCAGAGCTGAAATTTCAGATGCCTCTGGATTGAAATTCAGAGGTATTCAACAATCCTGTCACATGTCCGAGCTATATGAATTTTTTTCACATAGATATGAAAGTGTAGTGTTGAACTAGAAAGCCGAAAAATGTCCTCATAAATTTACTTTCATAGGTTTGAAAAAGATGCTACCACAGGTCTGAAAAGGTGCCATCACAAGTCTAAAAATGTGCGAGTTTTCTCTTTTGATGTAGGTCTACAGTAGAGAACCAATCACAAAGTATCCACCAAATTTCATTCCATTCTAATCTTCCTAGTTCACAAAGATTTGTATAGATCAAATTTGATCTCTTCTTTTTCTTTCCTTCACCGAGTTACAATCTTTTGGATGACTGTTTTTTTCATTACCAAATGATGAGCTTGGGTTTATATTTATACTTGTTTGAGTGTGATGAAAGGACATGTCCATTTGAGGGGCCAACTTGTAATTAATTGAAGCCAACCTTCTCCTAATTTATTTGAATTAATTTTAACTAAAAAATTGTAAATCCTCCATGGTCATCATGTCCTTTGCACAAATTTCATGCTTATAATAATAGGAAGGACGAGTTATTGCATCTCTGTTGAGTTATCCATGATAATATCATTAGTAGTTCCAAAATATTAATAGAACAATAGTTACAACAACTCATGTTTGTTCCTAATTGTGCTGAACCAATACCTGGTGTAGGACACTATGATATTCTTTGTTCGTTGATGTTATTGGACAACTTTCAGTGTGTTTGTTGCTTCAAACACAGGTCTGAGATGTCTTACAACACGAGCTTTTGTGATTTTGGATATGTATGCAAATTGTTGTCTTATTGAATGGAGGCACTCATTTGTTGGACATTAGCACAATATTTATTCGTCCATTCATTTGAATCTCAAGCAAATAATTATGCATCTATGTCCTTGAGATCTAGGGTTGATTTGTTGATTCTATAATGCACTTAGGGTTTCATCATAAGCATATATTTCTTCATAGATGTAGGGCTGGCTTCAACAAAGCTAGGGTTTGTCATGACATTGACATCAGTGACAACATTATCCAGCAAGTGTTGGATGACTGTTGGAAATACTGAGAGGGGGGCAAATCAATATTTCACTTCAATTAGTTAGTTTTTTACTTCATAGAGCATTAGATCAAAACATAAATCAATAACACTATTCAATAATGCACAAGATCAAAGACTGTGCTGAGATTTTTAGGTGGAAACCCTTCTAGAAGAAAAAACCACCGAACGCTTTTAATATGGGTTTTAAGGATTACATCAATGTGAAGCTCCAACATTCGAGATTCTCCAATAACAGCTAGAAGAGGGCTCCAACTCCCTGATTTATCAACTCCAATTGAAAGGATGTTCCAACACCCTCAATTATCAGCTCCAACTAGAAGAATGCTCCAACGCCCTGATTTATCAACTTCGACTAAAAGGATGCTTCAACATCCTCCACAGGTTTCGACTTGCCCTAACACCACCTTGCGACCCTGAAGTGTTCCGAGGCTCCAACCTGAAGGAAACTTCACCCTCCGCCTTGCAACACCCAACCACCGTAAAGATAAGAGGGAACTGAATAGGATTTTCCATTCTTTTGTGAAAATTTCTAAAATGGAAATCCTACTACAGTGATTAATATGACTTCTTCTACTTATTACTTCAGAGATAAGTTATCTACTATATTTTTACAGCAAATATCAAAACATATTCTACTACAACCTTCACAATTAAAACATTGCAAAAATTAAATGTAAGAAAAGTGCCGGCACATACACAAAAACCATAACACAGTTATTTTTCGACAATTGTTCGCGGAAAAACCCAATGCAGGAAAACCGGTGCAGCAGATTAGGGTTTTATTATTCTTCAACAAAAATCAACATGTACAAAATTTCACCCAGCAATATAGATCTGAGAAATATTTAGAGACGTTTCTGAACAAGTGTCTGACCCGAGAGAGAGGTTCCTTGATCCTCTGCGTCTCACTGACTTGTCCAGCATCAATTTCTTTAGCCTCTGGACTGGCAGGCGCAATGCCTGCGTCACTCAGGCCAGTGCTGCCTCTCCCGATGTCAATCTGTCCAATGCTGTTCCTTCTACTGCTCTATGTCTTCGTCCCTCTCTCCTTGACTGATGTTGAACCCTCTTTGTCTCTCCTCCATTTGCAACTCTCCCTCTGAATCGATTTTCTCTTGCCGAACTTCGATCAATGAGAAAATTGATTTCTCTTGGGCAACTAAGTATTTGCCTGGTGTGTTTTCCAAATGACCCTCAAGTCCCTTCTTATATCTTCATGTTGAGCAATCAACGACCTAGATAAAAAAATAATCAAAGGCTTAGATCGTTTGACTTTATCCATGGCTTCTTGTATAAGCTTCACCCTGATTAGATTAATACCCATTAATATTTTAATTTTCCTAAGTTTAGACTTAGGGACCCCGCTAAAAATATTATAAAAATTAAATCACTTCTGGGTGGAATTTCCCTAAACTCTTTCTCGGTTCTTTGGAATACTCGTGCCCAAGCCTCCCTACAAAATTTGAGGCTTAGAGCACATCCGATGCTACCCCAAATCAACATCTTTGTCAATGCATCAATTTGCAATCGTCATTGTCTTGCCACCTAACCACCACACTATCAAGATTGACCATTGCTTAAGACTTTTCAACAAGTCATGTAGATTACAAGTTCAACATTAACGTCTAGACATAGTCTTTAACCTCATTATCATGCCAGTTAACCTAGATATGTCAGATCTCTGCAAACTCTTCAATCAAACCCTAACAGTATACCAACATGGCAAAAAGTATAATAAGCATCAATGTGTTTAAACTCAAATTCATAGTTCTGACATAAATGAGCTCCAACAACTACATCAGTAGAAAGACAGTCTAATCCTCAGTTCAGTGGGAAGTCATTATCAACACACTGTAGCAGCGTACACTTTTGTAGTTATAACATTCAATTCTGCCCAATAGCATCAAAACCTAACGTATTTGGCATACTTGCAATGCAAGCCTTTCAAGCAACAACAATCCTGGATGATCTGGCATTACACTTCCTTATAATTGTGAATAATGCACGATTGCAATTAACTAGAAATTTATCTTCTAACTATTATGTAGTTTATTTTTTATTACGACAAATATCAATAAACTCAAAATTGTAGTCTTCATAATAAAATAAATACGTTGCGGAAAAATTAAATTGGAACTAAGAAATTCATGCACATGATTTACATAGTTATTTCAGACTAATGCCATTGGAAAAACCTTGAAGAGAAACTGGTGCAACAGACGAGGGTTTATTTTATTATGCAACAAATTCAAAATATTATAGTTGGGGGCCTAAACTGGCCAACCCCTCCTAAGAAAATATTGGCAAAAATTTTCCCTCTCCACAAGCAATTCGGCCTCTTTCTAGCCACTTGAATTAGCTCCCTGAAAACCCCTACGTAGGCTCTGCACAACCTCTAACTTACACAACCTAGAATTGCTTCAAGCTGCCTCAACTTGGCTGTCTCTGTCACTGGAATGGATTCGCTTGGCCTATGGAAAATTTTCCTGGTCTCTAGCACTTGAATTGACCCCCTGCTTGGCTGAATTGAACTGCCTCAATGGAGGCTTTGTGCAACCCTTGTGCAACCTCTCTCAGAAGTGGATGCTGCCTCCCACATTTCGTCTAACTTCCTCTGGAAATGTTGGGATGCTCACTAGAGTATTCCTCTTGAATTATCTACTGCCCCTCAATCACTGATACTCCTCCACTGGGTCGAATTCCTTCCCTAACTGAATCACTGTACAATGGGAAATTCACACTCCCTGGATGCTTGCTCCCTCACTTGTGTCTATCTCCATCCCATGTACTTGCTCATATAATCTCTCATTCGAGCTTCAATGACCATGATTAGATCCTCATCAATGACTAAGATCATCTTAGACTTGATCCATGTGAGTCTCTAGAGCATTCTCGATCATTTTCAATTAATTCCCTTTAATTAATTGATTTTTCTAAGCTAGGCATTTTTTAATTATCGATCAATTAATTTAATTGAGAGGTCTCTAGGTGTTTTCTCCTAAAACCTTTTATGGGTTTTGGAGATCTTGCGTTCCTTAGCCTCTTAGAGACAAATCGAGGCTAGAACACTTGTTTGATGCTACAAAAACTGACACTCCCTCTTAGTGAGGAAGGTGTTCTTCACCACATCGATACTACTCTCTTGCACCTATAGATTCCTACGCTACTGATGTCTCACTGACCTTATCCACTTCTCTAAGCTAACCAAACTCCTTGTCATTGGAAATCATTGTGATGAAAATATTGTCTGTCATACCATTGAACAAACTCAGATATGCTCAAACTACTGTTGCTACTGCTCTACTGCTATCTCTGCACTATTGTTGCAACTACTGCAATAATGAGTCTGATCTCCCCAGTTCTTGAAGTGCTAGCTTCTGTAGGGTTGCTCCCTCTGAAACTAGACTCCCTCTAAGTCTTGATCTCCCTATGGGAAATCTCGTTGCTCCCTCCTGACAACTCGCATTGTCTTCTTGCACTGGAAATTGGACTACGTAGTTCTGTGATGGGAATCTTTTGGCTAAAAATGCACATGCGTACTGCAATTTCACTCTTTGTGTCACTGCAGCTAGTTATGCAACTATTTCTCAATCATCTGACTGGAACTGTCTTTGCTACTGTCTATCTAACCGCTATTTGTTGACGTTGTGTAACTGCAACTAGCTCTGCAACTGTTTATCGAGCATCTAACTGCAACTAGCTCTGCTAACACTAAATCTTGCTATTGAATATTGTGGGCCCTTGTAGAAAAGGTGATGATCTTGTTGCAACACTCTAGAACTAATCTAATTGATTTCCATGTTGCATTAGACCCTAACCTAGCTTGATATATGTATCAAGCTTCTCCTCCTCCTAGAGGTACTATTGCTATTAGCGCAAACTTCTCGTATCTGGTAGTTAGTTCATCAATCTCTGTCGAAGTTGCTTTCTACTCGTGCTACCCCTTCTTGTCTTTCTTCCTTTGAGGACACTGGGTGACATAGTGGCCATACTCACCACACCTGAAGCACTTGATCTTTGACAGATCTTTCTTCTTTCTTTGGCCTCCTCTTGAGCCTTGTCCCCAACTGGAACCTCTCTTCACCTTTCCCTTTCCTGCAAGGGCCACATTTTTCTCATCCTCCTCCTCCTTTGGTCCCTTGCTACTTCTGTTAGCAGTACTATTCGTAAGGCTGAGTCTCATCTCCTCCTGAGTGAAGTCACTCCACAAACGATCTCGTCCAAGTAGCGTATCTTGCCCATAAATAACTTGGACGAAAGTATGCCACTCATTGTAAAACCGTTGAGAGTTGTCCTGACTAGCTTTGTTATGCAACCATATCACAAAAGTAGAAGAAAAGATAAATCAATGATTTGAAAATAAGTCTCCTCGAGGGAGCAACCTCCTTTTACATCATATAAATGAACAATTTTTGGATGATTCAAATGATAAGACCTCCTTGGTATATATAGGAATCTAAGGGTTCACAATATAACTAGGGCCTTTATAACAATGATAATGTAAGGGCACAACAATAACAATAGTGGGCTTCTATGGAGCACACCAATAACAATATGGGGGCTACACTAGTATTATAGGGACCTAACATGCTTCTCTGCTTCAAAAAAAATGTTGTCTTCAACGCTTGAGTAGTTTTGGATGCTTTTAAATAAAATACTCATCCTCACATGTGGAGTCTTCAGCATGTAAGTTCTTCCACTTGATGAGATACTCTGAAATTGATTTGTTTCTTTGATTGCTTCAGAGTCAAATATTTTCCTTCCTCGTCAAGTTCTGGCAATATAGTTTGAACTGGGAGCTTGCCACCTATAACCTTCTTTAAGCATGAAACATGGAAATATGGGTGTACTTGCGAAAATGTAAGCAACTCCAATTTGTATGCCATAGTACCAATTTTTTGCAACACCTTGCAAGGGCCATAGTACTTGGGTGATAATTTATTATCCTTTTGAGCCTACTTGAGGGGCATTTGTTTGTATGGTTGTAGTCATAAACATACCCAATCACCCACATCAAAACTCCTTTCGTTGTAATGTTGATTTTCCTGTTGTTTCGTTTGATTCTATGCCAGAGTCAGGTTATCCTTTAAGAGTTGGAGAATTTGTTGTTGATGCTTGATGTAATATTCCACTGCTTGAACCTTAGAATTGTCACTTAAAGATGATGTGATGGATGGTGGATTGTATCCATAAAGCACCTTAAATGGGGTCTTTTTTGTTGCGGTGTGGAAGGAAGTGTTATACCACCATTCTGCCAATGGTAACCACTTGATCTATTGTGTTTGTTTATCATATACAAAGCAATGAAGATATCCTTCCAAACATTTGTTGACAATCTCAGTTTTCCCATCCGATTGAGTATGATAAGATGACCTATGAGCTAATTGAGTACCAAGACAAGAAAATAGCTTTGTCCAAAAATTTCCATTGAAAATGGGATCTCTATCACTTACAATAATCTTTGGGTTTCCATGTAGCTTTTGCACTGTTTTAACAAATGCAGTAGTGATTGTACTGACTTTGAAAAGATGAGATAGTGAACAAAAGTGTGCGCACTTGGTAAGTCTATCAACTACCACCATAATGACATTCTTTCCTTCAGACTTGGGTAAACCTGTGATAAAATCCATTGAGACCTCTTCCCACCTCGGACTTGGAATGGTTAATGGTGTTAAAAGACCTGGGGTCCTAATTGTCTCAACTTTATTTTGTTGGCAAACCAAACATTCTGCCACAAACTTTTAATATTAGATTTAAGGCCATCCTAAAAAAATTCCTTCTTGACCTTGTGGTAAGTTTTTAAAAATCTAAGTGCCCTCCTATAGGAGAGGTGTGATCCAATTTTGTTGTTGTTGTTGTTAAGTTGGGAGTTCTTACATAGATATAAGTGATCTTTGTGCCACAATGAATCATTTTTCCAAATAAATGAATCAAATGGATTGGGGTCTTGCTACAACTTTTGAATGAGTGTCCATACCTCTTCATCATTCTTCCATTCCTCTCTTGCTTCAGTTATTCAATTAGGTTGGATAATATAAATGGCATAGAGCAATGCTCCCACATCCTCATCCCTTCTTGAGAGTGTATCTGCAACAACATTTTGCTTCCTTTTCTTGTAGATGATTTCAAAGTCATAACCCAACATCTTTGTGACCCATTTTTGCTGCTCTTCTGAAGACAATCTTCGTTCGACGAAGTATTTATGACTATCATGATCTGTTTTTACCTTGAAGTGTTTTCCTATTCGGTAAGGGCGCCATTTCTTTAGAGCATGTACAATTGCCAACAGTGCCTTCTCATAAATAGGTTTCCATAAATACTTTCCCTTGATGTTCGACTTTCAAAAGAAATGGGTCTTCCTTCTTGCATTAAAACAACACCAATCCCGTTTTCTAAGGCATCACATTCCACAATAAAGGTTTTTGTGAAATCTGGTGTAGCTAATACCAGAGCTTGACACATTGCCTCTTTAAGATGTTCAAAGGCCTTAGTTGCTTCTTGCGTCTAGAAAAATGCATCTTTCTTCAATAATGTTGTTAAAGGTGCTGCTAGCTTCCCATAGTTCTTAACAAACTTGCGATAATATTATGTTAACAAAAGAAATCCTCGAAGATGCCTTAAGTTTGTGGGGACTTTCCATTCCTTGATGGCTTTGATTTTGTTAGGGTTTGCCTTAGCACCCTCATGGGATACAATATGACCCAAATATTCCACTTCTTGTACCCCAAAGTGTTAAAATTGGTAATTAGGGCCAAACTCCATGTGGATCACCTTATTTATGGCTTCTGATATTTTTCCTAGATTCTTCTCATGGAGAGGTGTAGGATTGATCTAAAGATCATCCGATTCCGATAAGCATTTATGGAGATATGAATTTATTTTGATTATGGACAAATTGTCAAGGTCGGCGAACAAACTTATTTAGGCTCAGAAGCCCAATAGTCATGTCGATTCAACCTCAACATTTGCATATAAATACAAGGAGCATTCGTCTCATTTGGACAATTCAATTCACTCATCTTCTCTCTCTCTCTCTCCCCTATGCATAAAAGGAGCCTCTCTCCCTCTCACACGTGTGGCTGAAAGGAAGACATCCTAAGGCAAGGAAGACGCAGAAAGAAGGATGCTAGGGCAGCAGGTCATCTCTTTGACCAACGTTGACCAATCATTGACCTTCCAAAAGTGCAGATTGGGTGTGGTTGCCTCTGCTAGGCAGGTCGCAATTTTTGGCACAAAAATCAAGGTGATCTGACCTCTGGTTTGACCGGTGTTAACTGCCCTAGTTAAGGGCTACAAGTTGACTTCAAAAATCTGCAAATTGACTGAACTTTTGGGGTTGTTCAAGGGCTATTTCTTCAGGCTGTTCGAGGACAAATTGACTGGAAATTGACCAAGTATTTTAGAGGTCAATTTTAGCTAGTTTGACCAAGTTTGACTTTGCTGATCTAGGGTTTGTTGCTGCTGATATAAAATTACAAAATTCAGATTTTGTACTATTTCTCTCTGTTGAACTATTGAAGATAAAAGAAGATTTGATCAAAGGGTTTCCCCACATTGGGGTTTGTCCCTGGTTAGCCGCCACATCTTGTGTCTCTTGTCTTGTCTTGTTTTCTATTGATCATTTAATGTTCTATATGCACTTTACTTAATGTATATGTGATTGCTAATTTGTGGTTAATAAGAAGAAAAATAAGTAAATTGCTCTAAGCATAGAACATACCATAATTTAACATGGTATCAGAGCTGAGGTGAAGACAAAGCCCAAGCAAGAGCAAGAGCAAGAGCAATCACTGAAGAGAAGGTTGGCAAGGCTATCTTAAAAGGAAATCATGGGGTCCTCAACACACTTCCCTGCTGAAGGCAAAATCCGTGAGAAGTCTGACTATCACAGATGGAATATGTCTTTTGATCTAACATTAAAAGAGCAGGAAGTGTTGGACTATGTGAGAGGCGGGATTGTTGAGCCTCCATCAAATGCATCCGCTGCTGTTAGGAACAAATGGACCAAGGGAGAAGTCAAAGCAAGGAAGATCATTCGGAACTCTATCGATAAGTGCTTGGTGGCCTATGTTTTCGAGCTGAACACCTCCAAGGAAATCTACGATAGACTGGTGAGTTTATTTAAAGTTAATGATGCAAATCAAGTCTTGTTTCTTAGAAATAAGCTGAAGGAAATTAAGAAGGGCAAATATGAGAGTATGCAAGAATACTTCTTAAGGATCACCGAGATCAAGAACGATCTCCTATCTATTATGGAAGTAATTCCTGACAGGGAAATGACACTCACAACTCTTGCAGGACTGCCATCTGAAATATTCAGGACTACTCTTCTCAACAATAATTTAATTCCTGGATTTGAGGAATTAATGGCCAGATGCATTCAAGAAGAAACGAGGATGGAAGAGCAAGAAATGCCCATACTTAAAGGTCATCCCTCTACCTTTTCTTCTCATACTGAAAGAAGAAACAATTCCGAGGCTAAATTCAAAGGAAAGGTTGGACCAAAGGGTGGAAGAAAAAGACGATGTTACAATTGCAATAAAACGGGTCACTATGCAAGGGAGTGCCCTGATAAAAGGGACTCACATGGGAACAATGACCAAAATCCCTCTCAAGGCAATCAAAGGAATGGTAGGTCAAATGGTAGAGGTAAAAGAAGTGTCGGACATCAAGGAAGAGGACAACCATTCAAGAAGGCAAGAAATTCTAGGTATGAATCTAACACTGTTAACAATATGCAAGATGAATATTATCTACCAGCAACTCTATCTACTACTGCTCCCTCGGACTCGTTGGGAAATTGGCTTATTGATAGTGGTGCCTCAAGGCACTTCACTGGTTACAAAGAAGCTCTCTATAATCTGATATAGAAGGAAACCAACCTGGAAATTGTTCTTGGAGATAATTCAAAATATCCCGTGAAAGGTATAGGAAAAGTCACTCTTCAATTGAATCAGGGTAATACCATCCACTTACAAGATGTATTATATGTACCTGATCTCAAAAAGAACCTGGTGTCCATTTCGGCAATGGAAGACAAAGGCTACAAGGTGGCCTTTAGCAATGGCAAGGTATGGAAAAAGAATTTTAAAGGTGCTTTTACTCTTGGGTTTCGAGTTGATTCATTATATTAGGTCGGTGGAAGTCCGCTGGGTGTCATGTCTTGTGACACATCTCTTCAGTCCTAACTATGGCATCAGAGGTTTGCTCACCTTCATTATAAAGCTCTACCAAATGTAAGAAAAATGGTGACCAGGATGCCTGAATTCAGATTAGAGCAATAACGTGTATGTCCAAGATGTGCTGAAGGGAAGCTCAAAAGGGGACCATTCCCCTCAAGCCAAAGCAAGACCTCCGATATATTACAGTTGGTTCACTTAGACATATCTAGTATGATGCTTGTGAATTCCTTGGGAGGATATTTATATTACCTCACTTTTACAAATGATTATTCTTGCAAGACTTGGATATACTTCTTGAAAAAGAAGGATGAAGTGTTCTCGTGGTTTTGGCACTTCAAAGCCTTGATCGAGAACCGAACTGAAAAGAAGATCAAGATCTTAAGGACTGATAATGGGATTGAATATGAATCCAATGAGTTTCATGACTTTTGCAAAGAGGCTGGCATTAAGAGGGGGACTACTACACCATACACTCCTGAACAGAATGGTGTGGTGGAAAGGAAGAATCGTACAATTGTGGAAGCTCTCCATGCTATGCTCCATGATCAAAGACTTCCAAAATTTCTACGGGTCGATGCTGCAAATACCGCCGTATATGTACAAAACCGATGCCCTCATCAAGCATTGGGTTCCAAGACTCCCGAAGAAATGTTCACCAGTAAGAAACTTGACGTATCTCATTTTGGAATTTTTGGAAGCCCTGTATATTTTCATGTTCCTAAAGAGAAAAGGAATAAATTGGGTGCATCTGGAAAGAAAGGAATCTTCGCGGGCTATAGTGAAAATACTAAGGGCTATAGAATCTATGTAGCTGGTCAAAGGGAAGTCGAGATTAGTCATGATGTCACCTTTGACGAAGATATGGCTCTTAGCAAGGTAGACAATCTTCCTACTTTAAGGGGATCTAAAGAAGTTGACAACGGGAAACCAAAGGAAAAAGAAGATGAGACGATGCCCGATGTGGAAGAACCTATGGATCTTATTGATCCTCCTTCGCAAGAGCCTTCCTCTTCTAGGAAGAGGCCTTCATGGCTTAGGGGGACACTTGATGATGCTGAAGGACACATTGCACTCGAGGGAAACTTCTGTGAAAGTAAGACGCCGAATAGGTATCAGGGATACTTGGCCATCATGAGCACAATCATCCAAAATGAGCCTTCGTCATTCACAGATGCCGTCAAGCATCAAGTATGGAAGGATGTTATGACCGAGGAATATGAGTCCATTATGAAAAACGATGTTTGGGATGTGGTCCCTAGATCCCAGGACAAAGCAGTTGTCATTTCAAAATGGCTTTAAAAGATAAAACATGTAGTTGATGGAAGTGTGGAAAAGTATAAGGCTCGTTTTGTCGCTTGTGGCTTCTCCCAGAAGGAAGGTATAGACTATGACGAGAAATTTGCACCTGTTGCCCGATATACCACCATTTGCTCGATCATAGCCCTTGCTGCTTCGCAAGGATGGAACCTACATCAGATGGATGTCAAGACTGCGTTCTTACATGGTTCGATCAAAGAGGAGGTCTATGTGGAGCAACCCGAAGGATTTGAGATTTATGATCAAGAATCTCATGTGTGCAGGTTGAAGAAGGCCCTCTATGGGTTAAAGCAAGCACCCCGAGCATGGTATGAGAGGATCGATAGCTACTTGATGAAGCTGGGATTCACTAGGAGTGAAGCCGACCCTAACCTTTACTTTAAGGTTACAGATGACAAGCCTCTCATACTGGTGCTATATGTTGACTACCTCTTTCTAACATGTGCAAATCCTCTCATTCACGAATGTAAGAGGGAGTTGGCTTTTGAGTTCGAGATGAAAGACCTAGGACTTATGCACTATTTCCTAGGACTGGAAGTCTGGCAGAAACCAGGGGAGATTTTCCTATCTCAAGGAAAATATGTGGTAAATATATTGGAGAGATTCGGCGTGGTGGACTGCAAACCCGTAACCACTCCGATGGAGCTTGACTTCAAGAAGTTAAGCGGTAGTGCTGCCAGACTTGTTTTACAAAATGCTATCGAGTATCGTGAACTCGTCAGAGCATTAATGTTCTTGGTGAACTCCCGTCCGAATATATGCTTTGCTGTCAACACATTGAGTCAACATATGGTTGAGCCTCACCACTCACATTGGATTGGTGCCAAGAATTTGTTGAGATATCTTCATGGCACAATCACTCATGGGTTGAGATACACTGCAGGAGATGTGAGACTACTTGGGCATACTGATGCTGATTGCGAAGGCAATGTGGTGGACCGAAAGAGCACTTCCAAGCGCTGTTTCTCTTTGGGATCTGCCTCAATATCCTAGATGAGTAGGAAGCAGAAGTCGGTGGCTTTGAGCACCGCCGAGGCAGAGTACATTGCTACTAGCATGACCTCCTGTGAGGCAGCTTGGTTGCGAAAGCTCTTTAGTGAGCTGTTTGGATTTACATTGGATACCATCGTGATTTCGTGTGACAACCAGAGTGGGATTCGTTTATCAGAGAATCCCATATTTCATGATCGCTCCAAGCATATCGATATCAGGTACCACTATATTTGAGATATGGTGCAGCAAGGAGCAATAAGGCTCCAACATATCGGTACAGATGAACAGGTCGCTGACAGTTTGACAAAGCCCCTAGGAAAGGTCAAATTCCTGACTTTCCGAGAATGACTTGGTGTCGTTCAGAGACCCTCTTATGAGGGTCGAGTATGATGTATTGAGCTCTAAGAGCTCTAGGGGGCGCAGGGTACTTGGAGTGAAATGTGACCACAAGGCGACTCACCATCCTTTGGTGGTGCACTATGTACAGGGTAAAGGTTCAACCTTCCCCTGTGACACCCCTTGGCGATTATGGAATAGGATGATTAGTTCTTCGTGGCATCCATTGGACAGGATGATTCGTTCTCCTGTGGACAGGATGATTACTTCTCCTGTGGACAGGATGATTAGTTCTCTTGTCGAGGCATCCTACCCATGCAGTCTGGGACTCATGGGAAGTATCTCTCATCTGATTAATGAGCAGGGAAATGAGGATAGGGACCATAGTAGTACTATCGTTGGACACGTCGTTGTATCTACCGTACTCCCTATGCTAGGATGACCTCCATTGCTCTGGGATCAGTGAGAGTGGTTCACACTCTGAGACTGACTTCGGGTCAGTGGAGGATGGTATGATACATCCTTGATCATTTCTTCTTCTTCATAGTTCGAGCAGAGTGGGGTCAAGCTGTACAGGACAATGCATTTGATGGATGGATAGCAGCGACGGTCTGACGGATTACAGATGAAGTTCTCCCTAGTTGAGAGGGAGTGTTAAAATTGGCAACTAGGGCCAAACTCCATGTGGATCACCTTATGAATGGCTTCTGATATTTTTCCTTGATTCCTCAGATTTGAGAGGTGTAGGATTGATCTAAAGATCATCTGATTCCAATAAGCATTTATGGAGATATGAATTTATTTTTATTATGGACAAATTGTCAAGGTCAGCCAACAAACTTATGTAGGCTCAGAAGCCCAACAGTCATGTCTTTTCAACCTCAACGTTTGCATATAAGTACAAGGAGCATTCTCCTCATTTGGACAATTCAATTCACTCATCTTCTCTCTCTGTCTCTCCTACGCATAAAAGGAGCCTCTCTCTCTCTCTCACACGTGTGGCTAAAAGGAAGATGTCCTAGGGCAAGGAAGACGCAAAAAGAAGGACGCTAGGGCAGTAGGTCATCTCTTTGACCAATGTTGACCAATCATTGACCTTCCAGAAGTGCGGATTGGGTGTGGTTGCCTCTCCTAGGTAGGCCGCAATTTTTGGCATGAAAATTGAGGTGATCTGACCTTTGGGTTTGACCGGTATTAACTGCCCTAGTTTAGGGCTACAAGTTGACTTCAGAAATCTGCAAATTGATTGAACTTTTGAGGTTGTTCAAGGGCTATTTCTTCAGGTTGTTCGAGGACAAGTTGATTGGAAATTGACCAAGTATTTTAGAGGTAAATTTCAGCTAGTTTGACCAAGTTTGACTTTGCTGATCTAGGTTTGCTGCTGCTGATATCAAATTACAGAATTCAGATTTTGTACTATTTCTCTCTGTTGAACTATTGAAGATAAAAGAAGATTTGATCAAAGGGTTTCCCTGCATTGGGGTTTGTCCTTGGCTAGCCGCCACATCTTGTGTCTCTTGTCTTGGCTTGTTTTCTATTGATAATTTAATGTTCTATCTACACTTTACTTAATGTATATGTGATTGCTAATCTGTGGCTAATAAGAAGAAAAATAAGTAAATTGCTCTAAGCATAGAACATACCATAATTTAACACAAAGAAACGTTTGGAGAGTTTTGCATACAATTGTTTCTCCTCCAAAAGTTTGAGCACCATGTCAACATGTTGAACATGGTCTTTCCAAGACTTGCTATAGATTAGTATATCATCAAAAAATACTAACACAAATTTTCTAAGGAAGGGTTTGAAAGTAGAATTCATCAAACCTTGAAATGTGGAAGGTGCATTAGTAAGGCCAAAAGACATGACCAAAAATTCATAATGCCATTCATGAGTTCTAAATGCTGTTTTTAGAATGTCTTCTATCTTCATTCTAATTTGATGATATCTTGAAGCAAATCCAACTTGGTGAAGTAAATTGCTCCATGTGGTTCATCCAACAATTCATCAATGACAGGAATGGGAAACTTATCTTTAATAGTGAGCTTGTTGAGTTCTCTATAATTCGGACAAATACCCCATGATCCATCCTTTTTGTAACATATAATGTTTGAAGGAACATTACCTGGAATAAAGTGAATAGCATGATCATGATCGTGAATAGGTAGGAGACTTTTGGGGGTCTCAAATACCTTGGAATGATTGTCAAGTACTCTTTGGAGATCTGTAGAAATGGATGACTTAAATGTTTGAACATCTAGCGAACATAATTGTGCAATTAACCCTCATTGCATCTTCAAAAGCTTTGTCATGCCATTAGAGCTTATTATCTTCCCTGGTTTTCTGGCCATACCCCTTAATTCAATTTCTCTTCCTTCCGAGGAAAAAATCAAGAAAAGTTCTTGAAAATTAAAAGCTAGTGCCCCCAAAGATTGTAACCATTGGACTCTTAATATAACATCTGCACCACCCATTGGAATGACAAGCACTGGAATATTCAAGACATATTCCCCCATGGTTAGATTGATACTATGGAACTACTCTGACCAATTTATAGTTCCTCCATTTGCAACCATCACGTGACACTCTGGTGCTGGATATAGAAAGCAATTCAAATCATTGGCCATCTTACAATGAACAAAATTATGAGTACTACCTGAATCAATCAACACTATTACCTTTTTCTTCTTGATATATCCTTCTATCTTCAGAGTTTGAACACTGGTAATTCTCACCAATGCATTACAAGATATGGTCGGATTCATTTCTTGTTTTTTAGCCTCTGAGGTTGGTTCCAGATGTATGTCTTCTTCCTTTGATGTTTCTTGTTCCTTTTCTTCCGCCTCTTCAAAATCTATGTAGAATAATTTCTTCTCAACACACTTATCTTATGACCTTTAGTGTATTTGCTATGATAACTGTAACACAACCCTCTTGCTCTTTTTTCCTCCAGTTGTTGTGGTGTCAACCTTGTAGGTTGTGGGGTGCTAGGAGTGGCAATACTTCCATCTTTATTGTTGTCAGTGGTAGAACTCCTTGTTGCCATAATTTTGCTTTCAACTTTTCCTGCTACCTTGAATGCATTGTCCAATGACTTAGGTTCCCAAAGGCGAACCTCATGTTGGACGTTATCCTCTAAAATCCCTATGAAGACATCAATCATATACTCCTCTGGAATATCAGTTACCTTGATATTCAGTTTTTGGAAGTCCTCAATGTGCTTCCCAACTAAACCCTTTTGTTTGAGATTTATCAATTGGCTAAAGAAGATATTGCTCTTTGTATCCTCATAATGTGCTATCAGTTCCTTAGTAAACATTGTGTTAGTGACAAATGGTTTATGAGAACAAAGCCATCGATTTCACACAAACTGATTGGGTTCTAAATATAAAGATGCAATGCATACATTTTGTGTGTGTTGTGTATCATGTAGATCGAAGAATGGGTCCATCTCTAGTATCCATGTTATCAGATCCTTGCCATCAAAATTCCTCATATTAATCTTTGGAATACGGTTGATCTTCATCCCTGGGTTAGAGTCTCTAAAATCATGATTCACATTCATTTTGTTCTCATTGAGAGTTTCATGGACTACCTTGTCACCATTAGGAAGTCTTTCCTGCAACAACTTTGTTAAACCTTCTTTCAAACCTTCCATGTCTGCTTTTAAACCTTCCATGTCCCTTTTTTATTTTTTCTTTTAAACCATCAATCTTAACATTCATCACTCCCAATTTGCTTTTGGTTTCTCTTTGTGAGAGTGAAATTTGTTGCACTTGGTCCTGTAACTTTGATATATCATGTTGCATTTCTTCCTCTTCTTCATGCATCATAGTAGAAATTTCTAGTTGCTAACTAGGTGTATCCATTTTTTAGTTGCGAGGCATATTGGAACTAAATAATGATATCTATGTGTCACTATACCCTTTGAGTCACTTCAAACTGATTTTTCAAATAAAAATTATGCAAATTTGAAAATACCCACCTTTTTTCTCGTTTTTTGGTGCTTGATCTTGAAATATTGTATCTCTGTAATTTTGGCTCTCTAAGGTCTGAAATTTTGTCTTGTCGTAGCACTTTGAGTCTTCTTTCCAATGCCATAAGTCACATTGAGATTGGATTCTTCAACATAAAGTTATGCCAAATCTCCCATAATTGCCTGGTTATGGACTACTTCCATATAGTGAACTTGTACGGAATGACACGTGTCACTGTTTCATCCTTCGGACCTGAAAATGATATGCAAGAAACTATAGTCCGTGCACTTCCAGAAACTTTTGATGAAATTCAATTTGGATGCATGAAACTAAAGTTATAATGACTTTCCTCGAGACAGTTGTTTGAGACACAATTCTGGAGCATGCAAAGACCTTAACTTGTTTGGACCATATCTCATAAAATATAGCGAACCAAGGTCTGAAATTTTTACATGATGTTCACCAAGATTTCGGCTCTATGTGATAGTATTTTTAGGTTCTGAATCCTCGTATAAAAATAGTTACAATGAAAATGCCAAGATGCCCTGCTTGACGTAGCAAAACCCTAGAATCGAAAGCTTTGATACCAAATGTTATGCAATCAGATCACAAAAACAAAAGAAAAAATAGATCAATGACTTGAAAATAAGCTTCTTTGAGGGGGCAACCTCCTTTTACATCGTATAAATGAACAATTCTTAGATGATTCAAATGACAACAACTCCTTGGTATATATAGGAGTCTAAGGGGTCACAATATAACTAGTGCCTACATAACAATAATAATGTTAGTTAGGGCACAATAATAACAATAGTGGGCTTCTATGGGGCACAACAATAACAATATGGGGGATACACTAGTATTATAGGGACCTATCAAGCTCGCTATCTGATGGTTTTTTTTGAACGACTGCAAGTTCATCTTTGACATTCTGAATCCTGGTGAGGTAGGATGTAACACCTTCTCGCTTATACATTCTGATAGTCCTTAGCTTCTGCTTGAGAATAATCTTCTGTTTCTTTGATGGATTCTCATACAACTTGACTATGACATCCCACATTCCCTTTGTTGTGTTTAACGCAAAAACATGCAAAACAATATGATACCAAAACCTTGTCTAGGATCATCCTCTTAGCCTTGGCCATTTCTTTCTTGTATGGTTTCTGTTGCTGATTATTTGCAGGTATGGTAATAGCGCTCTTTGCATACTCCTTTAGTACATACTCATCTAACAAGAACAACATTCTAGCCTTCCATACGCTAAAGTTCGAGGCTTCGTCAAGCATGTTGTGATCCCTGAGTCCTGCTATGGCCATCTCTTCGAAACTCAAGTAATCTGGAGGTTAAGCCTGGAAACCTCCTCCTCTTTCTTGTTGACTTCTCGTTTGCCACTCGCACCCCACTCGGGAATGCACAGATCTGCTTATCTCCTGCAACTAGAAATCTCCTCTCTTTTCAGTATGGTTTCCGCTTCCTACCTTACGCAGATATGCAAGTGCAATACCTGCTGCAAATCTCTGTGCCCAGATTTCATAGATTTGCTCTGCAAAATCACTGATCTGCCTGCCAGAACTCTCTTTTTGGCAAGTCCACCGCCAGCTACTATAGATCTGAGGAAATTCACACTTTTCCAAAAAACCAAAAAATTGTAAAAATTGGGAAAATATCGGTAAAAAATCGGCAAACATTGGCAAAATTAAGATACCATAAAAATATTTTTAAAAATCGGCAAACATCGGCTAGGCCAAAAAATCATGATTTCGAGATAAAATCGGGATGTTATCAAGGTGTTCGCAACACTGATACACACTGCCTAGTAAAACACTCTTTCTAGCAAAATCCACTGTCGGCTACTACAAATTTGAGGCAATTCCTACTTTTCCAGCAATCTAGATCTAAAAATCAAACTTTGTCTGTCTGCTATATGCACTGCCTTGCTAGCCTGCTCAGATCTGGAGAAAATGCTTCAGATCTGCCACTGAAACTGCACGATCTCATTCCTTCCTGCCTCTGAGCTTCAGATGTGATCAAGCATGCTCTGATACCTTGTGAAAAATCCACGATTACAATTTACTGGAAATTCATCTTGTAATTGTTCTGCAGTTTCTTTGTTATCACGACGAATATTGATAAACTCACAATTGCAATCTTCATAATAAAATAAATATGCTACAGATAAATTAAACTGGAACTGAGAAATTCATGCATACAATTAACACAGTTGTTTTGGACTAATGTCTTCGGAAAAAGTTTGAAGGGAAAATCATTGGAACAGATGAGGGTTTATTTTATTATGCAGCAAATTCAAAAGATTACAATTGGGTGCCTAAACTGGCCAACCCCTTCGGAGAAAATACTGGCAAAAATCTGCAAGGGAAATTTTCCAGTGTTCCACAAAGACTCTGGGACGGGGAGCCGCGAGTGCGGGGAGACACACAAGGGGGACGTGTGAGAGTACCCTCAAATTTTAGGGAAATTTAGGGGGGACGTCGAGGTATATATATATATATGTATTTCAAATTCATATTTAATAATGAAAGCATAAATACAATGATACATACACAATTGAATTAAGTAATGAAATACATTGATCCATACACATCATCCTTACTAATACATACATGATTCATCCATAGACCATGAGATTCAATAATGAAATACTCTAATACATATTCATCATTCATTATTCACCATTCTAGAATCTACATTGATTTAAAAATTAAATTCATCATTCATCACTCTAGATTCTAAATTGATTTAAAATTAAAATTGATCATTCATCATTCTAGAATCTAATTAGTACTAAGCAAAATAGACTATAATAGATACTGAAATCTAAAGACTGGAATAGTAAATTGATATAACTAAACTCAAAAACAATGGAGTGATGAGTCTAAAAGTCACTCTAAAGTACACAGAGGGCTTGGTGCTCTTGATTAAATACTAATTCCATACCCTTGTACATGATAAAATGCAATGGAAACATTGTAATCCATCGAATCCTGAATTCCTGAAAAATTGTTAAGTCTGTTGGATTTTGAGCGAGATCTAAAATTCTACTTTCTCCATATGAAATCCAATGAGGTCAGAACCACTCTCAAACATCCTGAGTCATTTCATGGCAATGTTAAAAATTTAAGTAAAAGGATGAAAATGAAGATTAAGGAGAATGTCACATTTACTTTAAGAATTTAACATTACCATGAATCTCATATCAATACTAGGGCCATAGGCTTGATCATTAAGTTGCCCCACTCAAAACTTATTTCTTTCTTTGAAAACAATTTCCATTTGGAATATTACTGCAAAACAAATTTTGCAAAAAAGACTAAACACTCCCGAAAAGGCAGGGAGCATTTTCTTTTAGGGAGTGCGCTCCAGATCCGCTCCCGCTCGAAACGTGGATTGGGAGCGGGAATGAGAGGGGGGGCACTCCCCCGCAACCCTGGTTTTACAGTCATCACACCCAGGAAACATCAGATGGGTTGCAACAAGTACATCCCCAAGCTACAACTCACCATGGGAAACTATACAATTACAGATGACTTCCTTATAGTGGATGTGTCGAACGCTAATGTGGTGTTGGGGGGTCAGTGGCTTTATTACATAGGAAGGTATACCATAGATCAGCGAAACATGGAAATGGAGTTCAATGATCCAGTGGATGGCAAAAGGATAGTCTTGAGAGCCATGCATAAATACCCATTGAAGCTCATGTCATCCAACCACAGGGAGGTTGTATTGAAACGCGTTGGTATCGAGAGGTCAATAGAGTGCCTTATTACAGATAACAGACAGTCAAAGCATCCACGACCACACTCAGATGACATACATGTATTACTTCGTAAACATCATACAGTTTTTGATGATATTCCTCTAGGTAGACCACCAGATATAGGCTCTGAGCATGTTATAGAACTCGATGAGGGTGTGCAAAGTAAGAACCACTCCTTATCAACGTCCAAAGTTGAAATTGCTTGAGGACAAGCAATCTTGGGCGAGGAGGACTGTAATGTCCTCGTCACCATAGGAAGCTTATGATAGAGTCCGCTAGCCTAAAGTGGTTCTTGTAGGCTAAAGCAGTGAAATAATTAATAAAGGGACTTAAATTTGCCTATGGAGAGTTGAAATTGCTTGAGGACAAGCAATCTTGGGCAGGGAGGACTATAATGTCCTCGTCACCATAGGAAGCTTATGACAGAAACCACTAGCCTAAAGTGGTTCTTGTAGATTAAAGCAGTGAAATAATTAATAAGGGGACTTAAATTTGCCTAAGGAGACTTTATTAAAGAAGGAGAAAGGAAAATATTTCCTACGCAAGTTGGATGTCACTTTAACTTTATAAAGTGAAAGTATCATAAAGTGACTTTATAAAAGTGAATTTAAAAAAAAAAAGGAAAAAGAAGAAATAAATAAAGAGGGAAAAAAGAGAAGGTGAAGAGGAAAAGACAAAAGGGAAAGTGAAGATGAAAAGACAATCCCAAAGTCACTAAGAAACGGAATTGAGGAGGCTCCTGAGTCCCTACATTCGAACATTGTGTGAGTTTGAAGAGAGAACTCTTGGAGAGAGTTGGAAGAGGAAGTTGAGGGCTTTAGAGCCCTAGCTGCCATAGCAGACTTCGGTGTTGCGACAACACCCCCTAGTCTGAGAGTGAAATCACTTAGATTTCAAGGTAGAGCTTCAATGTAAAATGAGATTTGCAAGAAAAACTAAGGTATCCAAGCTCTACCTGTTGATTTTAAAATTTATTTAGTATTTTCTATATTCCCTTTGTAGGTGGAGGAAATGCCTGAAACTTGAGCCTTGGGAAACGAATTCCATGACCAAATAGAGGTTGAAGTTTGTGGCTTATAGTGGTTGTTCATTTCATGGCAGCAGATAGAGGGCATCAGTAGCTCAATTCACATCTTCTCAGAGGCAACTTGAGCACCCAGTTGTTAAAATTTCTGTTTTCCCACCCCGGTTTTCAGTTTCTCCTTATTTCTCCCATGTAGTTAAATGCCCTTTCCCATAACCATACATTCAACAAGCTGGAAAAAATAAATTTTGCTAAAAACACAAATTCTGGAAAATTTACAGAATGCTGGAAATTGCAGAAATAAAAATCAGCCGTAATAAACAGCCATTAAAACACATTAAAACACTGATATTTTTGCTCAACGTGACCCTAGAAAAACCCCCTACAACTCTTGGGGAAAACCAGTTTGAGAGCTCTTCTTTATTTCTGGAAAAATGTCTTTTTACAGCAAGAAAATTTCAGCGAAAAATTACAGCAAAATAATTTTTTCAGCAAGCAAACTTATCCATTTTCAGTCCAACGGACCACCTGGAAACTTCTCAGTTTTCAGCAAAAAATCAGTTTTTTTCTGCTTGTTCTTGCTGTTGTTCTGCTTGTCTTTCTGCTGTTCTGATTTCGCTGAAGAGCTGCCTGGTATGTGTGCCAAACTGCTGCCTCTTTCTCCTTCTTGTCCAGAAATCTCCCTTGCTCTCTTGCTCTCCTTCTCCCAATCTGCTCATGAAAGAATGAATGATCTTTTCCTCCTTTTCCTCCTTTAATATAACTCCAAGTGACTTTTGGGTGATCCAAGTGACTTTTGGGTGATCTCTAAATCCAATGGCTGAAATAGATTTAGATCAATGGCTGAGATTAAATGCACATTTAAATCTCACTTTCTATTTTTTAATTCACCCACTTTAATAAAGACCCACTTAGTCATTTATTTCCAAAGTCACTTTTCCTTTCTAATTTTTCATTGACTTTATAAAAGTCACTTTAAAATTAGACTTAGTAACTTTATCACTTAAAGTCACTTTTAAATTAGATTTTAACTTTATAAAAATTATAAAGTCACTTTAGGAGAAAAATTAAAATCTTTTGGACACTTTTCCCTAGGCCAAAGATCAAAGCCTAACGGAACCACCTGTCCTCCGGTACCAAATTTCAACACTCCCTCTTACCGAGGAAGGTGTTCCTCACCACACCCATCTTGTCTCTGAAGTAAACATGCTTGCCCCGTGGTAAGGCTTTGGTAAGAATGTCTGCTACCTGCTCATCAGTGGAAATATACTCAAGCTTCACAGCTCCCTTCTGAACATAGGCTCTGATGAAATGATATTTGATCCCGATATACTTGACCTGTCATGAAATACTGGATTCTCCGTGAGTTTAATGCAACTCTGATTATCACAGTAAATCACTGAAGGTCTCAACGGCTGACCAAATAAGCCAAACAACATCTTGCGAAGCCAGATGGCCTCACAACTAGCTAGACTGGCTGCCATATACTCTGCTTCTGCTGAACTCAGTGCTACTGACTGCTGCTTCCGGCTGAACCATGACACTACTGCTGAACCCAACCCAAAACAACACCCTGAAGTGCTCTTCCTATCAGAAGCACAACCTGCCCAATCAGAATCAGTGTATCCTACCAATCTCACTCCATCTCCCTGCCTGTAGTCCAGACCATAATCCACTGTCCCCTGCAAGTACCGCAAAATGTGTTTTGCAGCCACCCAGTGAACCTTCCTAGGCTCACACATAAACTGACTCATCGTGTTGACTGCAAAACAGATATCTGGTCTAGTGTTGACCAAATACATCAAGGAACCAATCAGCTGCCTGTACAATGTGGGATCCACCAACTCGGAATCCGAAGCATGAAGCTTCTTCCAGTTGGTGATCATCGGTGTCGACATGGGTCTACAACCCTCCATGTGGAATCTGCTAAGGATGTCCACAATATACTTCCCCTGCCCCAGGAAGAAATGCCCCTCCTCCTGCCACACCTCCAAACCCAAAAAGTAATGCATCAAGCCAATGTCCTTCATCTCAAACTTCGTTGCAAGATCTCTCTTGCAGTGCTCTATGAGTCTCTCTGCACCTGTAATGACCAAGTCATCCACATACAGCACCAGAATGAGAGGCTCCTCACCTATCACAATAAAGTAAAGGTTCGGATCTGCCTCACTCTTTGTGAAACCCATCCCTGCAAATAAGTATCTATCCTGGAGTACCAAGCTCTGGGAGCTTGCTTCAGGCCATAAAGGGCCTTCTTCAGTCTGCACACATGGGACTCCTTCCCATGCACCTCAAAGCCCTGTGGCTGCTCAATGTACACCTCCTCCTGTATGAAGCCATTGAGAAATGCGGTCTTCACATCCATCTGGTGGATCTTCCAACCCATCTCTGCTGCTATCGATATAATGGAGCGAATCGAAGTATATCGAGCCACGGGAGCGAAGGTCTCCTCATAATCAACTCCCTCTACCTGGGAGAACCCTCTAGCCACAAACCTCGTTTTGAATTTCTCAATGCTGCCATCTGCAGCATGCTTTACCTTGTAAAGCCATCTGGAAGTAACCACGGACTTGCCCTCAGGCCTCGGCACCACCTCCCAAACATCATTCTTCTTGATAGAAGAATACTCCTCCTGCATGGCCTCTCTCCAGACCTGCTGGCTAGCTGCCTCCTCATAGCTAGAAGGCTCAGAGTCAAGGATGCTGGTAACCATCGCCATATAGCTACCAAATCTCTCAGGTGGTCTACTCTCTCTAACCGGCCTCTTCGGCTCAGCAACAGATGTGGCATCTCTCAAGGTGTC
>APFE031146679.1:0-15790 GCA_000404065.3 Pinus taeda
GGCAGCAGAGGTCAGCAACCTTGCAAATGTTTCAAACTTAGAACATGCAGGAAAGACAAGTGTGTCTTTCGGATTGAAACAGTTGTATTTTGTAAGAGATAAATCGCTCAATTTTTGTTATCAATAAAATTCTCATTAAGAAGAGGGTTTTCCGAATTGGGTTCCCTAGAAGAAAAAAATGTGTCTTGAATTATGTGACAATGTTTTATTTTTGTTCCTAATTTAGTTGCAATTTGAGTAGAGAAATTGTGTTTGTAAGAAAAGAAAGTGTTTTTCAAATTTCTCTTATCAGCAAAACAGAATTTTGTGGAATTTTCGCATGGTATCAGAACCTGGAACAAAATTGCGCCGCACAAGTTGACAAATCCAATCAAGACATCTGTTCCTCATGTAGAGACTAAACTAGGACGTCGAGTATCATGAGATAGTTGCAGCCCTAAAAGCCTGTGTGAGGGAAAGAATAGGACGAGGTTTGAAGGTTTGTTCTTATGACTGTTTTGGGCAAGTTAAGGCAGCGAAGGAGAGAAGGCTTTGCAGGAGAACATGTTGAAGTTCTTGAGGGTAATTAAGGGCATAAAAACAATGATAATTTCTTTGTAGCAAGCCGAAAAATTCTATTGTGATTGCAAGTTGGAGGAAGGCTTGTTTTGTGAGCCCGAGTGGTCTAGGAGGTTGCCTAGACTAGGTCGCATTCTTCTTCAACAAGAGCACAGAAGACAAGCGTTTGTGGGTGAGGAATTTTTGTGTTTTATGCGGGCACAGGATGCCCTAGATGGGGTCGAGTTCCACAGAGTAGTCTTGCTCAAATCCAAGGTGTTTTTTTGGAGAGTAGAAGTGGATACCTTCAAGGAGGAAGGGAGCGAGATTGGAGTCCAACTTTTGGACAGTATTTGGAGCAGTCATAGAGCAATTACTGAAGAGTTGTTTCAAGATGTGGAACAACAGTAGTATAGGTACTTAAGTCCAATGAAAGGTAGGAAGATTGATCAATATTAGAGGTATGATATTGATGCTCTAGTAAGGGCTAGTTATTGTGCACAAAATCTCCCTAAAGGTGTGCTCCTTAAACTTTGATATTGTAGGCTGCCAACATCAATGACAAGGACAGAGGTTAGGGTTGATAGTGCAAGGAAGAATGTGTTTGATGAAGTCTGTTCAAGGGTTTAAACATCAGATATGTGGGTGCCCTAGATGTAGTCCCTTAAGAGGGGTTGAAAGGATGCTTAGTGGGCAGATCTAAAGAGTCCAGATTGGACAGAGTTGGTGGACAATTCATGTGTAAAGGGAGGTTGTTAGGAGATGTCCTAAAGTACCCTAAGAGCAGGACTTGTAAAGGACAACAAGGCTGCTAGGAGTGGCAGAGATATTGGAGCCCAAGGATCTACATACTTTGAAGGACTAAAGGAGCAGTGAAGTGGGCAACTATTTATATGTCCTAAGGACTGATATTTTGAGGAGCAAAATTCAGTCAAGAGAATTGGTTGATATTAAGCCGTAAGTACAACATCTTGGTGAGGCAGGAGGTCAGTAAGTGGGCAGAGTTAAAGACCTCATGTACAATGCTCATTAGAGGAGCTAATGGGTTGTTAGGAGGTAGATTGGTGAAGCCCTGTTGCAGTGAATGCAAGGAGGCATCTCACTGATAAGAGGTAAGTTTGATAAAGACCCTATGAACGTGTTCCTTTAGAACAGTAGAGGACATTGTTAGTTGGAAACTTGGAAGTCCCAAAGAGTATACGATCTTAAAGGAGCAAGAGAGCAACTAGCGAGCAAATCAATGAGCTTATGTCCAGTCATCTTGGAGCTATCAAGAGTGGTTGATAGTAGCAAATGTAGAAGCAGCAAATGGGGAGGCAAAGCAACCGCCATATGTGTTTAAGGTACGTGGACTGAAAGGACTGCAGTGTGCACCTTCAACAAGTAGGTCAAGTGTACTTTGTTGAGGGAAAGATTGGTGGTCATAGTTGTTGACACGAAGCCCTAGTAGTGTTCCACATGACCAAGGACAAGAAGAGTTTCAGCCACCTAAAGGTGAAGGACATACAGGTTAAGATTAAGCTAGGAGATGATGCTCAATATGAAGCTAGAGGGGTTAGTATTGTCAATTTTCAGAAGGAGTCAAGTAATTCCCTTCATCTCAGAGATGTTCTTTATGTTCTAGGATTGAGGCAGAATCTTGTTTCTGTAGCTATACCTGAGGACAAGGGTTATGATATCATCTTCAGCAGAGGTAAGGCTTACCTGCAACACTTAGCTTCTGGATGTAAGAAGCAGAGAGGTGTGAGGGTGAAGAATATTTATAAGTTGCAAGTAGAGACAAGTGCAACTTTGAGCGACAAGGCAGTTAGTGCAAAAAGTAGAGAATTGATGGTTAAGCAAGATCAAGATAGAGCTCTCAAAATGGAACCTCATCCAACATCTCAGTTTCAGTCTAAGGTAGTTGGCAGTTGGGATGACTAGCAGGATGATGAAGAGGAGCAACACAGCTCGCAGAGTATGGTGGGAAAGAACATGTCTTCAAAGCAAGTTCCACACAAGAAAGCAGGGAAGTTTTATAGTTTAGAGGGAGCAACTACAATAACAAAGAACTTGTTGGTGTTGGAGACAAATCCAGGGGGGCTAGGTTCTTCCAGGAATACTTTCCTCACTAAGAGGGAGTGTTGAAAATTAGCGAGAAAAGTGATTCCTTGATTTATGCCTTAATTCAAGGAGTCAAAGTTGAGTTCCTTTTTGTGCATGGTCGAGTTCCTAAAATTTAGGAGTTTCCCTAAAAATTAGGAGTGTGTGAAGGATTTGACTAATGCGTTGAATGTGAAGGTCGAGTTTTGATCTTTTAGTGTGAGTTAAACTAGGAAATGAAAGCTTAAGTGGAATTAACCTCCTAAATTTTAGGAGGATCCAGTTAACTAATTTTGTTGACTTCTGTTAACTAGAAAAGCTCCAATTCAATTCCATAATTAGAAAACTCACTAATTTTAACCATTCAAATTGCCTTTAAAAGAAGGAACAAAGTTGCAAGTTTAATCATTGTTTTGGTGAGCATGAGTTCGTGAGACCAAGCAATAGAAAGCACGAGTTTGTGCGTGGAGCTTGTGAGAGGAAGAATGTGCAAGAGAAGTTTGTGGAAAGGTCGGTAGAGGGCAACAAAGATCAATAACCTTGCAAAGGTTTCAAGTTGTGTCTTTCATATTGAAACAATTATATTTTATAAGAGATCAATTGCTTAGTTTTTTCTATCAATAAAATTCTCATCAAAAAGAGGCTTTTCTAAGTTGGGTTCCTTAGATAATTTTGTGTTTTTGAATTGTGTAGTTGTGCTTTTCTTTTGGTTCCTATTCCGCTACATCTAGTATAGAAATTTCGTGTTTGTGTAAGAATTAATTTTATTTCAAAGCGTTCATATTAGCATATCAGAATTTCTTGGATTTTTTTACACTATGTTGATGGTTATGTTCCTTCTTGTTTACCGCCAGGTCATCCATAGACAAAGGATTTTCAAACTCTTTCTTATATGGGAGAGGGGGACAACATGGCCAATGCAAGGCAACTTGCAAATCCCAAAACTCTCCCTCTCTATGAAAGTTAGCAAAAAGATATTACATTTGTTATGAATATGGTGAAAACTCATATGAACATAGTTACCGATCCAACGAGAACTTTAGCAAAAAAACCCCAAAAAGACATGAAAAAACAGGTTGAAAACAAAAAGTGTTGATGTTGGAATAACATTTTTTTTCAAGATACATTTTCTACATTTTTTTAAATGACAGTAAAAACTAAATTTTTTTGTTAAAAGAACACCTTGAAAACGAAAAGTGTTAATGCTGGAATAACGTCTTTTTTCTGTGTAGATTTTCAACATTTTTTAATAATAAAGTTAAACATAAAATATCATGACTCCGAGAAACTTTAAATTTCCAACATTTTCAAGTATTACATTAAAGATAAAATATCACATCTTTGAAAAGCCTTAAACTTCCAACGATTTTTAGGCATGAAATTAAACTTTAAATATCACGTCTTTGAAAAACCTTAAAATTCCAACAATTTTCAAACATGGTGCTAAAAGAAAAATACTTATCATTGTTTTCAACCATAGCATTACAGATAAAATATCATGACTTAGAAAAACATTAAAATCTTGACGATTTTTCAACCATAGAATTAAAACCAAATATTATGACTACAAAAAAATCTTAAACTTTCAAAATATTTAAAGCATGGCATTATGGAAAAAATTTATGACTAAGAAAACATTAAAAATGAACACCTGAATGAAATAATTATTATACCAAAAGTAATTTATTTTTTAAATACTAAATGTATAGTGATTTTTAAATCTTAGCCTAAAACAACTTAATATATTGCAACAAAAATTTAAAAAACAACCATCAAATTGACACGCAATGTAGGTGAACTCAACCCATTGTAATGAAAACTTAAAGATCAACCATGAAATTAACACATTGTGAGGGGGGGGACTTGATCCATTATAACAAAAAAATTAAAATATCCTATTAAATTGCACATAATGGGATCAAGTTGTTAGACGAGCATCGACACAGACCCTGCAGAACAAATAATAATAATAAATACAAAAGAAAACAAAAATTCAAATATTGAAAAAAAAAACAATAAAAATTAAAAAACAAAATAATAAAAAATAAAAAAATTCAAATATTAAAAAAAAAAAATATATATATATAATAAATAAAATAAAAATAACTTGTAAATTAAAACAAACAAAAAAATTAAATTTAAATTAAAATAAAAATTAAAATTAAAATAAAAATAAAAAAAAAATCCTCCCCCTACTGCGCAGCCCAACCAGCATAGGGTGGCAGGGGATGATTGTAGGAACAACCCTACCACCCCAGGTTGGTTCGCTGCAAATTTGGGTGGAATCACCCCCTGCCACCCCATGCAGGTGGGTCTGGGGTGGCCGGGAAGAAGTAGAACCGACCTTGCCACCGCCCAGAGCGTTGGATTGTAGGAATTTTTTTCATTTTTTTTAATTTAATTTTTTTTATTAAAGGTTTTTTAACTTAAAATTTATTATTTAAAACTTTTTTATTTTTACAAGTTCTTTTTTTTTTTTTTTTTTTTTGGTTTTTTTTTTTTTTTTGGTTTTTTTTCACATAATAAATTATATATATATCACCAACATTAGTAACATGAAGATCACCAACATTTAAAAAGAATATCCACACTTAATACGTTACAAAATTTAAAGTGTAAAAAAAAACCTCTAAACAAAAAGGGTTGATGTTGCATCAACACTTTTCAAAATCAAGATGAAAATCACTAACAAAAAAAAATGTTCATACTTGATACATAAAAAGATTTAATGTGTCAAAAATAGGCCCTCTAAAAAAATGTGTTGATGTTGCATCAACACTTTTCAAAATCGGCATGAAAATCAATAACATTTAAAAAAAATGTTCATACTTGATACATAAGAAAAATTAATATGTCAAAATTTAAAGTGTATTCTGAATCACCACTTTTCAAAATCGAGTGATTTTTTGCTACCTCAAAAAATGTGTACTAGGTAATTTTCTCATTTGATCAGTAACTATGTTTATGGTCAAAGTTATGGAAGAGGCCAACAATCATTTACAGAGAAGGCCTATAGAAATAGTGGAGTTGAAATGAATTTTCACTGGTGTTGGTTTAGGCATTGCAAAGGAGATTAACAAAAACATAAGAATCCTCTTTCAACTTGCAGCATCTTCTGCCCTTGAAGAATAACAAATTAATGTATTGTTTGTTAAAATTGTATTCCTTCGAAGGATATATGACCTAAGGCCAATATTTCATAAAGAAAAAGGGGAGAGAACTTCCAAACCAAAACAAAACAAAATGTGACTCATGGATCTCTCCCGGAGTAGTAATGTTCATGGTAAGCCTAGTACATCGATATTGATCCCATTGCCACCCTTTTTAGGAAATGATACCCATCAAGATTTAGTGGCACAAACTAAAATAAGCTTAGTCTATGAGCTGAGTTAGGGACACAAACTAAAAATTGCTCAATCTATGAGTTAAGTAGACAACACTTCAAACAAGTTTAAGTGGCCACATGACTCAAACAACTCTAATCCAAAAGGGGGGCTCGAGTCTACATCCAATAGGGAAGAAATTCACCAATTAGTTTCATTGGTGCCATTAATAATTATAACATTAAGCTTAAAGTGGAAAGATGCACCAAAAAACAAAAAAAAAATATTATTTGCATTTAGAGGTCTGCCCTTCATAATTGCTTTGGTTTAAGCACTTTAGGTGGAGATTAATGATATGTTTGCTATATAATAAACCTTGACAAATACAAGAGAAAATAAAATATGAGTTTCAAAGATAAACCCTTAAACAGAGAAAATACCAAAACATTCATCGTGAACATAAGAAATATAGAGAGGAAAAACCCTTGAAGTAGAGTAACACCATCAATTACTCCCTATGGAAGGAACCACTACACAAGTCACGCTTGCTAGAAAACAATACAATCCAAAACATCATAAATAGAATAATACTTATTTGTCTTTATACTTTCTTATGAATAGTCATAGGGGTTTATGCCAACTACCTCTTATAATCATATTATTTCATTTTAATTTCAAAGTGGCCCCATTTATTATCCATCAACTACCAAATGGACATGTTCTATAATTATGACTATATTACATACATTATCCCCTTAGGTACCTCCCTAGGTATATTACATTCCCTCCTCCTTTGCATGTTTCATCCTAAAACAAGAAAGAAATCATATCATATGACCTACCAAGCAATTTAGCCAATTGGTAGCATGCACTAACATTAATTTATCCGAGTGAAATGTAGACATGGGGTCCAACAATGGTGTTTCCTCGATCTTGATTTTGGTTTCTCTTTGGGATCTAAGTCTTCATTGTGCTACTCTGATATCTCCTTAGCTATTGATTACTCTTTCTTTGATTCATCAACATGTGGTGTCTTGGCCTCATATTCATTTTAATGTCCTTCCCAAGATTTTTCCTCTTGTGTTTCTCTAATTTCTTCCTCTAATTCAACTTCAGACTCTTCATCTATTTTGTCAATAGGTACTAAAATTAGTTCCCCAATAAGGACTTCTTCCCTAGGGACCTCATATCACCCTCCCTAGGTACATCAAGCTACCACTCGAAGTCATACTTGTCAGAAATTCAAAGCCATCTTAACACAATATGATCCCACCACGGTGTTAAAAAATCTCTAGCTAATGCAAAGAAATCATGTGCTAGCACTTGGATTTGAACTTGAGACCTCCTAAAGCCCCAGATGATTGAAGGAACATGGTTTTGTCAATCCACTTACAAACTTAACCCAAAAAGTACATTTTTATTGTCCAAAAGACATATTAAAAAAATAATTCATTTCTTAATAATTTTATAAACATTGTTGCAATATCCAATTTAAAGATAAATCCAATTCTTTTATATTTATTAAATTAAAATAAAAATTAAATTATTAAGTATTCAAGGAATAGAGCATGATAAAAATTAGAATCAAGAATATATTATTTTATTCTACAATTTTTTATAATATGTATTCAATAACATTTGTTTCTTCTAAAAAACCAAAATAAAATAATTTATAGAGCTTTTTCAACCAAAATTTAGTGATCAATTTCATAGCAAGAAATGTGATTTTTTTGATTCTTAAAGTACATTTTTGATGCATAAAGGATCAGCCGCCTTCAAAAAAACCCATGGGCACTCAAATAATACACAAATAAACTCAAAGTTTTTAAAATTTCATTCACAAATTTTTTTTAAAATTAATGAAAAAAAAATTCTTTTATTTATAAATTCGATTAACACTTATTTATATATATAAATAGCTACTACCATCCTATAATATAAAATATATATATAATATTTATTTAATATAAATATAACTGTATTCAAAATTATTTATTATAATTAAAATAGTTTATTAAACTAAATATATTAAAATGAACTATGGTTTTTTATATATTAATAGTTAGATAATTTATTAATTTATATTATTTCAACATCCAAGTTTATAAATTTTATGGTACTTTTATAACGAGATTCAATCTACTGGGATATTATATTTGTTCACAAAAGTTGGGCGTCTTTATAAAGCATAAGTGACTTACAATTCTAACCAAGGGGACTCACGTAGAGGTTTCTTCAAAAGTACAAGCGTCCAAAGTAGTCTATTATTCTATGCATGTTCTAAATTGTGCCCTAGTATAATATGAATCCAGGTGGAGCGAACGAGAAAAAATTCTGTATAAAATGTCAACTTCCTTTTTCTACAGATTATGGAACATTAAACAATAATTTTATGGTAACAAGTTTACTTTATTCAAATTGAGTGTATCTTGAAAGTCTCCAATCATTACTCAAACTCATGAGTTTGTGGTTTTTTTTTAACTCTAATTAACCTACCAGACTTTCTCGCCAGACTTTCTCGCGGAGTTTTATTACTGGTATTTTTTAATAAAAATAATAATGTTACATAAAAAATAATTAGATATTTTTTTTTTAATTATTATATGTTTTGAAGTTTTAGTTAAACATAGCTTTTGTAGTTGAAAAAAAAGAGTTTAATTATTATTAGTTAATAAATATTTATAGGTTAATATGTAGTTCGTGTAATTAATAAATGAAATGATTACTTTCTAAACATTTTTCTTGGTCAATTTTGTTTAGAAATTTTTAAGAATTACAAGTTTAAGTTGTAAAAATAAAGTGGCTTTTTTAGGGCGTTGAATGTATTTATATAATTAAGGTATACTTTAAATATTAAAAAATTAAAATCTTATCAAAAAATCATTTCTTCTATTAGTTAAATTATTCCTATAGTTTGATATAAGGAGGTGTTTTCTCATAACATAATGTTTTAAAATAATAAAATAATATTTCCATTCATATTAAAATAAAGTACTTTACTTCTCACTATAATTTTAGATAAAATAAATGAAAGTCGAATATTCCTAATTTATTTATAATTGCTTTATGAACTTTACGTTAAAAGAGATGTGTAATTTATTAACTACTCAATATAAAATTAACACATGTTCTCTAAAAATAAAAGTGATATCATTATAAAAGAGATATGTAATTTATTTTATGTTTAATTGATATATAGTATTTTGAAATATGCATATTAATAACAAAAACATATTTTTATATTAGTTATAAATAAAATATTTCAATGTGAGAGGTAACATAGAGAAAAATAAAATAATTAAAACTGAAAATAAAATAAATTGAACATTTTCATTTTTGTGAAAAAATGTATGCTTTTATATGTGGCAATATAAATTAATAATAAAAATTTCATTAAGTTAAGTAAATAAATATTTCATATGAGTTTTGAATTCTATATATATATATATATATATATATATAATATATATTATATTAAATATATATATTTATATATATATATTCTAATTCAAGGCATGAGGTACATTTATAAGTTTATATATGGAGAATTGTAATTCCTTCAATGTTTAATATGGATTTGCCATATAACATTTAAAAAAAAAAATATAAATAACAAAAATAATTCAAGGCATGAGGTACATTTATAAGTTTATATATGGAGAATTGTAATTCCTTCAATGTTTAATATGGATTTGCCATATAACATTTAAAAAAAAAAAAATTAATAACAAAAATAATTCAATGCCTATATAAAGACAAAGATTATATCCCATGGATATATGCATTTTACTCTCCAATATGAGAGGAATGCATATTTAAAAATATATTAATAACAAAAACACATTTTAATATGAATATTGTGGCATCATAAATAAAATATTTCAATGGCCAAGTTGATTGAAATATTTCATGTCTATGTGTGTGTGTGTGTGTGTGTGAATTAAAAATTGTATTACTTTCTGATTAATTATGTACATGCAAATTGAGAAATTGGCTTGGTCAGTCCAAGGGGAATTTCGCCAAATCCAATATCTAAAGATAAGTTAACTAGAGAGGATCCAAAATTAAAAAGTGAAGGTTTCATGAAATGATTTGCAAGCTAATTTATGTCTTTTAGGCAATGGATCGTGATTGCAAAAGTACACAAACTAAAGTAAATTTTGCAAAATTATAACTGTTAAAATGGAGAACATGCAACATCAAAACAGAACAAATTGATGACGAAGTTCACCCCTCCTGGCTACGTCTTTGGGTCCAGCTTCCAATGGTGGCATTTTTTATTATATGCTCAAATGCTCAAATACATCAACATACGAGTCACAATTTGCAAAAAATAACACTGCCATTGCGTTTAGAATGTCAAAAAACATTTGTCTAGTCTCTTCTTGGGCTAAAAAAGGTTGAAAAATGGCCAAGGTAGGCCTCATTCTTCAAACTTCCTGCAAATAGCTCTACAAATTGTCCTGCTCTGCCAAACTTGGCAACAAAATGGTCTTATGGTCTATTGGTTTGGCACTCAGTTAGAAACTCGGAGGTTCCGATTTCGATCCTCGATTTGGGGCAGACGTTACATTGTTTTGTTGTAAAAAAAGTAATTTTTTAAACAATATTAGGCCGAATCCCCCTCATTATGTTGCGTGTATCGTCATTTGGGGCCACATGTGACTGAGGGACACGGGCCATAGGCCACGCGCCCTCCCTAACCCTACTCTCGGTCTCATGGAACACATAAACCCTGGGCCTAGGGTATGAGCAAGGTGTCACGTGCCCTACCCCCTTCATTTATGTCGGTGGTCGTATGGCTTCCCGAAAACTGTGGGTCGCTCGTCGGCCCGCCCATCCTGCCAAACTATTTGCCACTTCAATTTAAATAAAAAATTTCGACTATATATGTTAAGAACCACCTATAGCCTGGTTGGTCTGACATTTGATGCGTAGACGAGAGGTCATGGGGTCGAACCCCATGAAGTTGGTCGGTTTCCCAAACATTTTCTGGCGCCAATCCCAGGGCCACGTGGCACCCTCTGATTGACCGACGTGGTGGCCCGAGATACGCCTAAAACACAAACCCTCTAACCAATATCAGTGTGCCATGTGTCCTCACGAGATTGACTCGTTTGTAAATCATGTAGCCCAATCAATCTGCTAACATCAACATCAAGTCATTGTAAGGTCTGCATAATCAGCCTTATAAGTTGACTTTTTAGTTTTTTGCCAAAAACTTCATAATGCGATAACTTCCTCATACGGTGTCGGATTGAGGCAATTCAAGCATTGTTGGAATCAGAACAACGAAATCTAAGGTTTGGCACTAATTTTGGGAAATTTTGAGCACTTGAAATTTTGAACATATTTTTTATCCCTTAGATCACTCCTCCTCACTAGAAGGTTTTGGACCACCAAATGTTTATTTTTACTCAGCAAGTGAGGGTCCAACTCCCTCAATTTTCCAATCTTTACCCACCTTGATCTGCTTGGATTGGTACCTTTGAGCCCCACACAAAGATACTCCACATTGTCTCTGCGTGAAGTTCTTATCCTCCTGTCAAGAATTCAGTCTTCCTGCAACTCATTTAAATATTCAGGAGCAAAACCTTCTATAGATGGAATTTGAACATTCTCTTCTTGATCATCAATCATAGGAGGCTCATACAATCTCAAGTCTTCCACATTCACAACAGAATAAATTTTCATGTATGGTGGAAAATCTAATCGGAAAGCGTTGTTACCAATCTTCTCGAAGATTTTGGAAGGACCATATTTTATTGGCTTGAGCTTTTTACCTCCACCTTGTAGTCTTTCCTTACTGATGTACAACCAAACTTGATCTCCCACTTGGAAATCATGATCAACCCGATGCTTATCATCTCTTTCTTTGTACTTGGTTTGGCTTTTCTCTAGTTCTTGTACCCTTTGATGCAATAGTTGAATTTGTTCAATGAAATGCTTGCCTTTGTCCACATCATTATGTCCATCTACTGCAATATCTTTACCAAAGATAAAATCCAAAGGAAACTTTGGCAAATAACCCAAACAAGCTTCAAATGGAGATACTTGTGTAGATGAATGCTTGGAATGTGATCTGATAATCACCCTATGAGTGACCTCAGTTGAAAATTTGTTAAACAAAAGGTATTACAGACTCATGTGCTGGTGTGTGCTTTGTGTTATTGAAACAACAGATCGATCAGATTGCCAATACACAAACATTTTAAATGGAAAGACAACAGAGAAATACAGTAAGCAGTACTAGACACAAACGATTTTTAATAAGGAGTTCACCCTATTCTCTAGGGCTACGTTTCCAGTCCAGTTTCAGTGGTGGCCTGGTTTTATTGTGTCTTACAACAAAGAATTTACAATGCAGGGACTCAATATGAGTTCTCCTGACATCAGATTTTGCTTAGTAGGGTGTTTCTTGGATTCCCCAAGCGACTCAGAGTTCACAGACTCTTTTCTACCTACCAGCTCTATGACCTTTGGTTTACAGTGGAAAGAGCCAACTATGGTACTCAATCCAGATAGATCCTTCTATGGGAAGGCTCGAATCTTCAAGCTCTCTGGTGCTCGATGCTGCTTGTGGTCAGCTCAGCCCTCTGTCTCCTCTGCTTGGCTTTACTGCTCTCTGTGTTCAGTCCTCCTCTCAGGGTTCGTCGTTTACTATCTCTCGGGTCGCTTGAATTCTTCTCCTAATTCTCCCTCTCTTTTCGACTGTCTCTCTGTTCATGGCTTTAACCAGTCGATCCTATGCCTATTCGGTTCCTCTCTCGCCTATGCTGATTCTCCTCCTGTAGTTGTGCTTGGAGTTCCCTATTCAGCGTCAGCATGAACGCTCAGGGAGTGCCACGTGTCTCCATCTAACTGGTGTCAACATGCCTCGTCGGCTCATTCCTCCAGTTACGTCGCGAATACGCTCTTCCTCCATCGTGGCAGTCAACGGATTCCAAATCCCTTTTAAATCACAGCTTATTTTCCTGTCGATTCCGCTTCTTTCCATCGAGTGCAATCTCAGCCGTCCGATCTGGGCTCCTCCAGATCCAACGTCGTACGCACATCGAGCGCGGTCAACTTGCTCGACCGTTAACGCGCAATCATGGCGGTTTTTCTCTCACCTCCGCTACCACACGTCGATCGCTGATTGTGATCGCTCCGCTTTCTCCAAAACCGCTTACCGTTCAAGGGCGTCCCGATCAAACCGCTGGTTTCTAGGCCGTGGGTCCCACCGTCGTACATTGGCGCTTTTTACATTTTTCCGCCCGTGGTCCTCTGGCTCCCAACGTGACCGAGTGCTTAAGGCTCCCCATTTCGGCCCTATTCGCCTAACAATGCATGATTGGCACTTAAGCGCATCAAAATCGCCTCCTTTTCCCGATCCGGGGCTCCCATGGGCTATTTTGGCCTCCTGCGCAGTCTCCATGGGCTTCGGTCAGCGCGCTTTGACTGAGGTCCTCATCGTTTCGCGCCGGCTGCCATGGCCACTGGTTCAGGGGGTTTTTGATGTTGTTTTGGAATTCATTAAGGATTTGTTTCATCCCGATACAGTCAAGGTGCTTTGTCAATCATTTATGGATCCAATTTGGATCACGGCCTCCCTACTGAAAAAGCTTTTGGACCACCAAAAGTTGGTTTTCTTCAAGCATCAACTAAGTGAGGAAACTGCTGTCTCACTTGTCCAATTTCAATCCACTTCGCATTGCTCGGCTTTGAACCTTTAAGCCTAATCCTGAGGTACTCCACCTGTCCACTGCGTGTCGTCCTCACCTTCCTGTCCAGCACTGTGTCTTCCTACAACTCATTAAGATATTCAGGTAGCAGGTCATCAATAGAAGGTAATTGACTCTGCTCTTCAGGGTCCTCAATCATTGAAGGCTCAAACAACCTCAAGCAGTCTACGTTCACGACTGAGTAGATGTGCATGTAAGCTGGCAGATCAAGGCGGAAGGCATTTTCACCAATTTTCTCAAGTATCCTGAAGGGTCCATACCTGATAGGTTTTAGCTTTTTACCTTCACCTTGCATTCTGTCCTTGTTGATATACAACCAGACATGGTCTCCAACTTGAAAACTATGCTCCATCCGATGCTTATCATGCCTTTGTTGATATACAGCCAGACTTGGTCTCCAACTTGAAAACTATGCTCCATCCGATGCTTATCATGCCTAGCCTTGTTCTTGGCCTGGCTCTTTTCCAGTTGTTCCTGTATTGCCTGGTAGATCTCCTGGATCTGTTCAATGAACCTAATTGCCTTGTCCACATCATTGTGTCCATCAACCATGGTATCTTTACCAAAGACAAAATCCCCTTGGTATGAAACCAAAACAGGTCTCAAAAGGAGATCTTTATGTAGAAGAATGTTTGGCTCTATTGTAAGCATGCTGCACACAACACAAGTGTTCATCCCAAAGCTTAGGGTGTTTTATACAATATCCTCCCAGTGACTGGATCACTGTCCTGTTAACTACTTCTGTCTGGCCATCTGTTTGTGCATGAAAAGTTGTTTTTTTCTTCAACTTGGTGTCCATTAGTTCCCACAGACTGGACCAAAACTTTCCCACAAATCGGGTGTCTCGATCAGATATAATAGAAGTGGGTAGTCCAAAATGAACCCATACATGTTCAAAGAATAATTTTGCAGTTTGTTCAGCTGTAATCAGTTTACTACAGGGTATCAAAATACACATTTTGCTTAACCTATCCACAACAACATACAAATAATCATGACCTTTCCTAGATTTAGGCAGTCCTCCAACGAAATCCATGGAAATGCTTTCCCAAGGGTGAGAAGGAACTGGCAAGGGAGTGTACAAGCCTAGTTTTCTATTGTTGGGCTTGCTTTTAGCACACATGGCACACCCCTTTACATATCTAGAAACTGTCTCACTCATTTTCGGCCAATAACAGAACCTTTGCAGCTGTGCAACTGTCTTACTTACCCCAAAGTGACCCGATATCAAAGAAGTGTGTGCTTCCCTAATTATCTTTGCTCTCTCAGTGTGTGGAATGCAAAGTTTCCCACAATGATATAAGAGTCGGTCCTTCACATGATAGTCCAATTCTTCTACTCTTTTGCCTTGACTCAAAGTTGCATATACATCTTTAAAGTCCATATCCTGAGCATATTGTTCTATGTAGCTTTCCTGCAGCACAGAATTATGCTTAAGTATGGTAGATGCATTTATAATGGGTCTAGATAACATGTCTGCAACCTTGTTATGTATGCCCTTTTTATATCTAATGACTAAACGAAACTGTTGTAGAAACCCCATCCATCTGTAATGTCTTGATTGCTGCAATTTAGTTTGAGAGTGTAGGTATTGAAGTGGCTAATGATCAGTATGTATTACTGTTTCTTTGCCCATTAAGTAATGTTTCCAATTTTTCACACTCTGAACTAATGCATACAATTCTTTATCATAGGTAGGATAGTTAACTACTGCAGGATTAAAAGTCTCAGAATGATAACATATGGGTTTACCGTGCTGTGTCAACACTGCTCCCATGGCATAATCACTGGCATCAGTTTGAATCTCAAATGGTCTTTGTAGATCTGGTAGTGCTAGTACAGGTGATGTACTAATCCTTTCTTTCAAGGTGTCGAAGGCTTTCTACTGTTTGCCTCCCCACTGGAACACCTTGTTCAATCCTGTCAAAGCATGTAAGGCAGCTGCAATTGAGGAAAAGTTTGAAATAAACTTCCTCCTGTAGGAATTTACAGGGTAAGTTCCTCAGACAGAACACCAAAAGGACACCGCTCACAAACATATCATAGATCAATACACCAGTATTTTGACGTGGTTAAAACCCTCAGAGAGGGAAACAGTCCACAACCTGCGCCAACGTGGCTACT
>APFE031146682.1:0-30041 GCA_000404065.3 Pinus taeda
AATCCCAGATTATTTTTAGTTAGTTTTTATCAGTTTTTGCATAATTTCCTTGTAGTTTTAGGTCAAGTCTTTCAATGATCTCGTAGAGTACATTTTATCATTTTTTTCGAAACTCGTTAAAACTTACAAAAAGTGAAACATCAGAGTCATCTTTTAAGCCCTTTCTGACTCCTAAAAACTGAAAAGATTGCCGAGCGTTTCTTTTACACTCGTTAAAACGGAATTAAAAGACGGTCCCCTTATAGCCCTTTTCTGACCGTAAAAACAGGAAAAGATTGCCGGATTTTTGTCGTTTCAAATTCGATATTGGAAATAAAACGACGTGTCCTTGATCGCTTTTTACTTTTCAGGTCAAAGACACTACTATGAAAATATCCTTGGTCGCAAGATCAAGCGGTTCTCCTAGGTATTATTTTATACTTTTTCGGGCTTAGGAGACACAACTTTACGAAAAAGTTCAATCTGGAGTCTCCTAAGTTTTTCAGACTCACTCTCTAAATATGAAAAACGCCGAGTTTCTCCTATACTGGACTCGTTAAAATTTCACAGTAAAGGACTTGTTCTATTACAAACAGGAACGGACCACTCCTTCTTAGGGTTCGCATCAAGCATAGTTTTTCATTTCAAGCTTGCGTAAACATGAAACCGAAGTCGAGCATAATTCTTTTCCTGTGTCAAGCTCGTTAAAAAATGAAACAAATTCTCCTCTAATTGAGTCGAGAGTTTGAATAGACCTCATAGATGTTAAGTTGTATATTTAGGTTAGTTATTTCACTCTTTTGCATAGTTTTCTTATAGTTTGAGGTCAAGTCTTTCAAATGATCTCGTATTTGAACCTTCATTTCATCCAACTGGTTGAATGAAATAAAGCTGGGGAGCACGCGCTCTAGCAGTTATGCTTAGGGGGCATCAAGCACAGTTTTCTCTCTGTTTCAAGCTTATGTAAAAATGAAACTACTTCGAAGCATAGTTTTTCTTTGTTTCAAGCTTTTGTAAAAATGAAACCTATATTGAGTCAATTTCGGTTATTTTCAAGACTCATTAAACTCATGAAAATCCCGAGATTATTTTTAGGTTAGTTATTTCAGTTTTTTGCATAATTTTCTTGTAGTTTTAGGTCAAGTCTTTCAAATGATCTCGTAGAGTACATTTTATCATTTTTTCGAACTCGTTAAAACTTACGAAAAAGTGAAACCTCAGAGTCATCTTTTAAGCCCTTTTCTGACTCCTAAAACATGAAAAGATTGCCGAGCGTTTCTTTTACACTCGTTAAAACGGAATTAAAAGACGGTCCCCTATAGCCCTTTTCTGACCGTAAAACAGGAAAAGATTGCCGGATTTTTGTCGTTTCAAATTCGATGGAAATAAAACGACATGTCCTTGATCGCTTTTTACTTTTCAGGTCAAAGACACTAACTATGAAAATATCCTTGGTCGCAAGATCAAGCGGTTCTCCTAGGTATTATTTTATACTTTTTCGGGCTTAGGAGACACAAATTTACGAAAAAGTCCAATCTGGAGTTTTCTAAGTTTTTCAGACTCCCTAAATATGAAAAGCGCCGAGTTTCTCCTATACTGGACTCGTTAAAATTTCACAGTAAAGGACCTGTTCTATTACAAACAGGAACGGACCACTCCTTCTTAGGTTCGCATCAAAAACTAAGTTGGACTCATCCGAAGGATGAGCTTACAAACAAGCATATGTTATCCTCCTCAAGCTTGTAAAAAATAAAGAGGTACTTGCCAGAAATGGTGGGGGAAAAATGAGAAGAATGAGCCTATTTGATATCCTTTTGTCTCAGAAATAAAACCTTACTACCACTCTTGAACACGACACTTATTCATTCACCTGGGTTGGGAAATCCCTTGTCTCACAGTTGACCAAGATCATTTGACATCTTTAGCCGGGTTATGGGAGTCGACTTTGAGTCATTCGTCGCCAAACCATCTGTTGTGTCGTTATGTGTTCAAGAGGTCTGAAAAAAAACATTCAACCAAATACCTATCATCCATTTTGACCATCCCTGAGTCAGTCCTTACAGCAACATTTCTTCAACTTGAACTATGATTTCGTGTTGTGGGCTTGCCTACGACGGGTTGCTTTCTATCGACATCAGCACATTATCTAGAGAGTTGACTTATAAATCGTCAGTACCTTGAAGTCTGCATGCATCAATGGCAGGTTTCTCGCCTTCGACGTCAGTTTTCATCATTGACTTGCGATCGAAAGATTCCATGAAATGTTCGACATCGACTCATTCATTCACATCTCATGGATTGTGCTGGGTACTTTGAGAACCATTGACATTACTGGTCGTCTCTCTCACGCTTGTTAACAGTTTACAATCATTGACTGGTAATCAAGTGATTTCTACCATGTTCGACATCGACTCATTTATTCACATGGCCAGAATCGTACCAATTCGGGAAGTAGAGATGAAGACCCTGGATCTAGTTTCCACCATCCAGGCTGCGAGGAGTTTTGTATTCATTATATTGTAGACCTATCATAAACAGATGGATGCGTCCATACTGTGTCTACACTCTATGATTGTGATGTATTATGAAATCATTCCTGTATCAGAATAGTTAGTCTGTTAGTTAAAGTTTTGATCTGAGTATGGGAATGCCTACCTCAGCGATGATATAATCTTATACATGTATTTTGTGTTGAAAATTGCAGGTTCTGACTAGGCTCTTCACGAGATAATCCTTGAAATGATAAAGTACTTCACCCTTCCTAGATGATATAAAACCCTTATCTATTACAGGCTTCGTACTTTAGGGGGTAATCTGTTACACTGAAATTTGTCACCATGACTATCTGCAGTTAATGTGGCTCCATCAATAGTCATATTATCCTCCTTGTCATGCCTAATACCTCTGCTCTTCATGTCAAACTTCAAAAAAGAGAGAAAGTCACTAAAAACATGTTTATCTCTGGCTTCACATAGTGCTTAGCTCACCAATCATCTTTGCTTTGAATCTCAGTTCCCAAAATGTTCAACTCGCATAACTGCTTCCGTCTCCCACGCTAAAAGACTTTGGAACGGATCTTTAACAACCAGATCTCGGTTTCGACTATTAGGTTCCTTCAATTGTTTTTGCTATCTTCTTCAACTTTGAGAATTGAGAGGAGCCCCATATGAACTCTTGCAGATCTGTTGAGAAACCTGTGCTTCAAAAAAATTTGATGATAATACTAACGTCCCCTTATTGATGAAAGATTGATCCAATAATTTCCACCATAGATCGACAAAGGGCAAGCACCCTCGCCACCAATCTGGTCCCAAATTATACCAAAGCCAGGATAGGGGTATGCACACAACCTCAACCTCAAACTTCAGATCCCATCTACCAATGTGCTCAAAACTAGGATTGCAACATAATAAGCGCCAACCATGGCTCTAACATAAAAAAAAAAAAACATCATGCGTTTCCACAAAAAACTCCATCTTGGTTCTCACGTACTGCAAAGGCACAGGGGGGTCAATCCTCAGCACCTTGTACATAGTCGACCGAACCAGTGCCATGCTCTCTAGAGCCCTACCATTGAGGCTTCCCTGTGCCCTAACGACTTTGCAGACCTCTCCTGCGAGATCTCTCTGCAGTTGGCTGCCAGCATGGGCAATATATTTGACGATACTGGGGAGCATAATTAGCATTCCCCCAAAAATGTTGAAATATATTTCAAATAGGAGATCATGTCAATCCTCCGCTCTTTTCAGACTGAACTCTTTCAACGTAGGGAATTCTGGAAACTGCCCACCCTGTTCCCCATGACTCAAATTATGATGGACAAACAAAAAAATAAACTCTTTATTTCTTCAGCCCAAGAGGGGCCAAGCCCAGGAGGGGCCAGGCCCTCACGGGCTCTGATACCAACTTAAAAACTGAGAATCCAGATTCATATTATTAATCAAATACAATTACATATATACAAAGTGTTGTCTCAAGATAGAGAGACTATTTTAGACACTCAATCTGTTGGTTGAGGAAATCTCTCAACCACACACCAAAGTAGGAAATGGATCCTAACTACTAGGAACAAAGTCCTTTCCTTAGTGAGAATCACAAATGGAGACAAGAAGGAATTAGATATTCCAAAACTAACACATGTATTATCCTTTATATGTGATGATATGGGTATGTCTGAAGTCGGGAAGTGAAGTGAAGTTATAAGTAAGTATTTGTAGATCTATATGCTGGTTTGCTTTGATGAAATTGTGTATACATGCTAGTTCAGATCTTCCAAGTTGCGTATACACTCTGATGCATGGTTTTGAGGTTATAGATGGTTATGATTAATGATGCAGTGTTAGTACAAATCTGTGTACTCGCTATAGTGATCTCTTTGTTCTAGTTGATTTGTTGAAGTTGATTAAAGTATGAATGAATGGTTGATTCAGTTGTGTGAGAGGTTCAGAGGTTGTCAGTGATTGATTGAGTTTGGTTGATTCAAAAAGTAATGATTGAGTTTCAGTGATTGGTTGATGCAAATATAGTTGATGGTTATATTGCAGTGGTGATTGATTTGAGCTTCAATGTTGTTGATGGGTCCAATATGAAAATTTGATTATGGTGTTGCCTTCCAGGAGTATCTAGTCTAAAAATTTATGAAACGAGGTCCCTGGAGGAAGAGAGAAGGTCGTAGCCTTTTGTAGGTCGGTGCCTACATAGTAGCTAACATATCAGCTAGTACAAGAGCTAGGGGGTTGTAGCTCTCTTCCAATAGAAGCTGGAGAATGAGAAAAGGTTGTAGCCTTCTGCAGGTAGAAGCCTGCGTACTAGTATGAGTCTGAACGAGTACAATGTTGTAAAGAGATTTTCTTATTATTAAAAGAAGATAGAGATGACACCAATAGGTGGTTTTCACCCACATTGGGTTTCCACCCTAAATCTTGGTGTTCATGTGTGTTTCTTATGTGTGATGGTTCACTCTGTTATTAACTGCATATGGTTACTGTTTAATGTTTAATAAAGTACTAATGCACAAATTAAAGGTCAACATATGATGAATTAACTGAATCATTAGTTTGCTAGATATATGCTTGTTTCCTTAAGCACAGTTGTGTGTACACGCGGGTTAGCCACATGGAAGTAGCATATACAAATTTGAGTATGAAAAGAAAAATATTATTGACTTGACTAATACTGATTCACCCCCCCTCTTAGTATTATTTCCAACAATTGGTATCAGAGCATGTCCTTTGGTAGAAGCTTGATTGCTTGAAGGAGATCCATAGAATAATGGGCAAGAAGCTAAAGAAGAAAGTGTCTCAAAAGAAGAAGACATCTCAAAGGAACTATGACAGTGGGAGAATCGATTGGGGATTATGTGGAAGCAACTCTTCAGATTCAGAATCACCTCAGAATGAAGATGAACAAGCAAGAGAACTGTCATGTATGATTTTGTTATCCTCTGGTGATACAATTCTCCATCCATTTGAAGATGATGAAAGTGATAGAGAAACAACTGAATTTGCTCTTATGGGTGAGAAAGAAATATATCAAATAGAGGCAGAATTTAAAAGGCTTACAGGCAAAATTAGAGATCAACAAGATCTCTTGGACAAAAGGGAATGTGCCTTCGAAGAAGAAGCTACCAATCTAAAAGCTCAACTAGAGGAAGGAAACAAGGAAAAGGAAGATCAATGTCAAAAGCTACAAGATGAAGTGACATAATTAAGAAATGAAGTAAATAGAAGGAGCACAACAATCAAGAAACTCAAAGATAGAACTAGTTACTATGAAAGTCTTGAAGCTAAGATCCTCCCTCTAAAAGAAGATCTTGAAAAATCAAATAAGCAGAATGAAGAACTACTCCAAGCTCTTGAAGAATAAGAAAACGAAGTTCTCAAATTAAGGAAAAAAGTGGAAGAAGGAAGAAAAGCTGAAGAAATCATGAAGAAGCAGTATCTTGAAAAGGAAGAGCAATATCAGGTTGAGGTAAATATACTAAAAGGTAAATTAGAAGAAAAGGATAAGATTTTACAATTTCAAGATAGTACTAAGATTTTGGATGATATTCTTAGTAGTCAAAGGTCTCCTACCATCAAATCTGGTCTTGGTTTCCATGAATCTATTGAAGGTGAATCTAGCTCACAAGCTAAGACAAGGAACTCTAATGTAAAACCTGAAATGCTCAACAAGGAGATGAGAGGTCAATCCCATCAACAACCAAGGAAAGAAAATCTTCAAAGAAAATCTTTTTCTCCTAACTATGGAAGTGATAGTCAGTTATTTCCTCAAATGAATAATGTTGAATGTTTTATATGTCATAATCTTGGACATGTTGCAACGAGATATGGAAGTAGAATGGTTCAAGACCATCACACAGAAAGATCATCAGCTTCCAGGTACTTTAAGGGATATTGTTTTTCTTGCAATATGTTTAGTCACAAAGCCATTCATTGCTATAGAAGAAACATGAAACATGTAAGATGTTATGCATGTAACAAATTTGGACATATAGCAAAGGAATGGAGGAGAAAATTTCAGGCACCATACTAAAAGGAGAAAAAATCATCACACTCGAAGATATGGAAGAAGAAGGAAGTACAGTTAGAAAAATGTGGTATGGCATAGTGTATAGACATGACAGACTCAAGGGAAGTCGAAAGTGTGAAACTTCAATGTTCTAAATCTCATACGCAAGTTTCATGAAGACAAGTCGCTTATATATGTGAGTTCGAAGCTGCACAGTCCCGTATATGTAGGTTTGAGAAAATAGACTTAGAAAAACGGATTTGATATGGTTTAGACAATTATCAGTTAGCTTTTCTGTTGTGATGATAGATAACTACAGTCTATGGATGTTATTTAGAAGTGTTTTTGATCCTCACAAGTTGTTGTAACTTGATGTATATTTGATTGATGATGATGCCTTGATACTTCTTACTAATATATGCAATGATCAGATCTGACAGTGAATAGGTGGAACAGGTTCAGGGGGAGAACATGCTATGCTTCTAATAAAGCATTGTTGGCATTATGTTTAGAAGTCTTTGGTACCTAATCAATTATAATAATGCTTATATGGCTAAATGATACATCTTGCTATGTTATGATTATGAGTTGACCATGATAAAATCTCATATGATTCTTGGGGTCACATAGTTGGTATTCAGATCAGATTAATGGATGGTTGTGGATGACTCTTTGATGATGCATATAGTACATATATGTTGCTTACATGATGATCTTCATAAGGACAAAGAGAAGTACAAAGATTGAGTACACAACTTCATAACTTGATGATGAGCCACCCATTTCCTTTATGTTGTTGTCATCATGCCTTCAAAGATGCATAAAGTTCATATGGTGTAGTCATGATTTCTATAGTTCTTGGCTCTCACATGGTTGAGGATTGTTTTTATTGATGATATCAGGAAATCTTGACAAATGGGCATGAGCTCATGGTTTGCTAGATACATATTGCTATGCTGGATACATGGATATTGACAAATATTGTTGGTTGGCCAAGAGAATGCTGTTATTATAGGTCTCATGAGGACATGGATATTCGAAGACATGGCTTACTTAGTCATGTAATAATGATGAGTTCTTACCTTATGATGATAGGTTGATACTGACATATGTTGATTATCATGGTTGATGCTTATCAGAAGTGGGATGTTCCCTAGTGATGATACATGATTGATATATTGAAGTTTCTTGTGGAAAGATCATATAGTTCTTCATGATGATGGATGATGATTATGGTGTTTTCACATACATATGTTATGATGTGAATGATTTTGTGCTACTGCTTGGAGATATGACATATGCTGAGTTGATTCATGGAAGGTTATGATAAGGCTCTTTCTACTAAGGAAACAAAACAAGTTGATCTTGATGAAGTGATATCTATATGCATACATACTTTGTCATAGGTTGAAGATATTTACACTGTCATGGACATATACAAGTTGCTGGTCTGGATGCTGTTGACAGATGCTTATGGAGCAAATCATACATGGTGTATGATAGTTGGTTATGACTATCATGCTCTTGTTTAGATATTTGGTCTCTGTTATAAATGTCATGTATATCATTCGATGTAAAGCTCATATCAAGACCCAAGATGTATTAATTTGTCTTTGTTTGTTGTAGTCTTTTTATGAGTTCCTTTTCATCATATGATGTAATTTGTACCCGCACTATGCATGGGAAGGATGATGTAATATTTCAGTCATGTATAAACAATTGGTATATCCCCACTTGGTTGGGAGGATGAGTCAAATTTGGTATATCCCCACTTGGTTGGGAGATTGATGTATGTATGAGTCATTGGTGATAGGAAGGTCAAGCTCACATAGTTGAGTAATAGAGTCATATTGTTCTTTTTGAAAATATTTGCAGACTCTCCATGTGCTCAGGGGGAACATGGACAATATAGTGCATCTCAGCATGTTCAAAGGGAGAGTTTAATCAGAAAATTCAGCATGTGCTTAGGGGGAGCTTGATCAATGTTTATATTCAGTTGTTCAGATATGGAAGTATTCTTTTTGGTCAGCCCTTTTCCCTTGATATCAAAGGGGGAGAATATCTTGGTCTTCTCTTTGACCTTGATGTCAAAGGGGGAGAGTATTTTGGTGTTGCTTGTTAGCTCTAACAGTGTCTACAGCTTGCGGTAATCAACACCAACATAGTTTCCATCAAGTCCAAAGGGGAAGCTTGTTGGCATTATGATGTATGTGTTGTACTTGATGGCAACCCACTTGTAGCAGAACAACTCACTTGTATATGGTAACTAGATGAATCTACAGAAGAGATATCAGATGTGATAGAATGCATGATAGTAGTGTTTACAGATGTGATGAAATGCAGGGCAGCTTCAATGAATCAGTTCAGAAGGCAAGTCACTTAGATGAAAGATCACAGTATAGTAGGTAAACAAGAAAGAATTATAGATCAGTCTTAACAGAATGAAGAAAGAGTGGTATATGTAGGTTCACCATTGACCAAGCTGCGTATACATGCAGGTTCACTGTATACAAGTCGCGTATACGTACACACGCAGTTTCGCAGAAGGAAAAGTGTGTATACCTTGGAAAACTAAGTTTTTGGTTTGTGGTATTTGGTCCATGGTATTTTGATCCATGGTATTTTGATCCATGGTATTGGTCCAAGTTATCTGGTCCGAGGTATTGACCCTAGGTATTTGGTCCAAGGTATTGGTCCTAAGTGGTTTTGATCCATGGTATTGAGAACAAACTGAAACTATATAAGGAGGAGAAGATCATTAGGCCAAGGGGGACAAGCATTGAATATTTGATAAAGTGTAAGATCCAGTATACAAGTTATGGGTTTATGATGCTCTGTTTGATCTAAGCCAAGGAGGGACCTTAACAGTTGATGGAGGACAAGATCTAATGATGGATCAAGATCTTAAGGCTTGGAATGAATTACCTTTATATGGTTTGATCATGTTTATTCTAGATCTATATATTGATGCATGTGCTATTCTGTAAATAATATGATCTAGTTATAACTGAAGTCTAGAGTAGCTGGAAAATTATGAATGAATATTTATAAATGTATACGCTAGTTGAACTTGGTAAAAGCGCGTATACACGTAGGTTTGACACATCGAAGTAGCGTATACCTTGTGAAATATGATTTTTGAAGTTGCAATTGGTTCTGGTTGTTGATGCAGAAATTTGGGTTTTGCTTTATGTTGTAGTGACTGCATTCTAGTAATAGTGTTCAGATTGATTGATTTCGACTTGCTTCAGTAATGATGGATGAGATCTAATAATGGATCAGAATCATAATGACTTATCATTATGTGATCTGATGGGCTAGATCTGGTTGCTAACACATGTATTATCCTTTATATGTGATGATCTGGGTATGTCTGAAGTCGGGAAGTGTAGCGATGTTATAAGTAAGTATTTGCAGATCTATACATTGGTTCACTTTGACGAAATTATGTATACACGCTAGTTCGGCTCTTCCAAGTTGAGTATACACTTTGATGCATGGTTTTGAGGTTACAACTGGTTTTGATTAATGATGCAATGTTCTGGGTACAAATATGTGTGTTGGCTACAATGATCTCTCTGTTCCAGTTGATTTGTTGAAGTTGATTAAAGTATGAATGAATGATTGATTCAGTTGTGTCAGAGGCTTAGAGGTTGTCAGTGATTGATTGAGTTTGGTTGATTTAGAAAGTAATGATTGAGTTTCAGTGATTGGTTGATGCATATATAGTTGATGGTTATATTGTAGTGGTGATTGATTTGAGCTTCAATGTTGTTGATGGGTCTAGTATGAAAATTGGATGAAATGTGGCCTTCAAATTATGGTGTTGTGTTCCAGGGGTATCCATTCTAAAAATTTATGAAACGAGGTCCTTGGAGGAAGAGAGAAGGTCATAGCCTTCTGTAGGTCAGTGCCTACGTACTAGCAAACATATCAGTTAGTACAAGAGCTAGGGGGTTGTAGCTCCCTTCCAGTAGAAGTTGGAGAACGAGAGAGGGTTGTAGCCTTCTGCAGGTAGAAGCCTGCATACTGGTATGAGTCTCCACCAATACAATGTTGTAAACATATTTTCTTATTATTAAAAGAAGATAGAGATGAAAACAGCAGGTGGTTTTCACACACATTGGGTTTCCACCTTAAATCTTGGTGTTCATGTGTGTTGCTTATGTGTGATGGTTCACTCTATTATTAACTGCATATGGTAACTGTTTAATGTTTAATAAAGTACTAATGCACAGATTAAATATCAACATATGATGAATTAACTGAATCATTAGTTTGCTGGATATACGCTTGTTTCCTTAAGCACAATTGCGTGTAATTGAGGGTTACCCACATGGAAGTAGCGTATACAAATTTGAACATGAAAAGAAAATTATTATTGACTTGACTAATACTGATTCACTCCCCCTCTTAGTATTATTTCCATTTTCTCTGCAGATTCCAAGCCTTCCATCTTGTTCAACTTTAGCCAATTTCTTGCAGATTCTATCCATCAACAGTTTATTAAATTCCAGACTGAGGAAGTATTTAAATATGCTTCTGTGTTAGTGTATATGTTTTTATATTTTCAAGGAGAAAACCTCAATCTTGCCTTGCAAAAGTTGGATGAAGAAGGAAATCAACAATTAGTCATCTTCTTGACTACACTGGTGATGAAGGAACAAAAGGAATATTCATACAAACAATTCATAGAGATGTTTGTACATCCAACACTCAGTCTCCTAAGTAGCAGTTCAGAGCCAAGAATCAGTGAAGAAATAAGGAAAATCTTGCAACTATCAGACCAATTCTAGACAGGGGTTTGGTACTTGTATCAGAATTACACAATTATAGATATTTGGGCGTGAACTTCCCCTTACAAGTTGCCAAAATTCCTCCCAATGAGGATTTTTGCCTTGGAATACATTAGGAAAATGCTGAATATGGATGAGATTCATTTTGTAGCTGCCAAAAAGATATCTGAATTCAAAATCAAAACTCAAATAGGGCCTTTTATTTGTAACAACAGGGCAGCATGGGAAGAGGCAAACAAACTGTTGAAAAAAATGCAATTCAACCTCAGTTTCACATGGTCATATGATCCATTAGGAGTCATCTCCAAGTTAAGGGTAGAAGACAAATACATTTCTTACTTTCATACATCCAGACCAGAGATTGAAAAGTATAAAAAACAGCTAGAATGGACCGAGAACACTCTACAAGAGATAGAGGAGCAGTTGGTGTCCACTTCAGTAGTATAGACTCCTATCAGAATGGAGAAAACAACAAAGAGAAGCAAAGAAGAAGAATCACCTTCAATGACTGAGATTTCTAGTGAAGGATTAAAAATCATTTACAGGAAGAAGGCCAAGCTACATTCCAAACTAAGCCTAAGCAAGGAGTCAAATCAAGAAAATATTATTACCACCAAAGAGCCACTGGTTTCCTTACTAGTGGGTTATTAGACTACAATTTCTCCCACTGCCTTGACAACTTCACAAGATCAGCAACAGGTTATGCAAACTAGCACATCTACCACAAGGGAGACAGAAAAGAGTATATTTGATATATTCAAGGAGATTAAAGTAAGAAATGAGGCCTTGAAGATCAATACATACAATCAGTTTTGGAAGCATACTTCCAGCTCTCAAAGAAAACTACTATCAACCTTTGATTCAGAGAAAGGAAAAATGCAAATGGCCTTCCTTCAAGCACATATCCCACAACCTAAGGCAACATCAAATTAAAAGAAGACATCATTTGAATTTGATGTGAAAGACATACATCCCATTGACCAAATGTAGATGCACAAGCAGACTCGACAAATTATTTCATCTACTCTCACTAACACTGCTATGAGTTTGTCTAAATTGCAGGTTACATTAGCTAGTTTTAAGTCACAATTGAAGATGGAGAAAGTCTCTGCACTAGCCAAAGACATAAGGATCAAAGCTTTGGAGGACTTGGTGATCAAAGTAGGTTATGTTCCTGAAAATATCAATGCTGCATAAGAGCTCATAAGGAAAAATAATATAGACATAGTAGCATTAAGGAAGCAATTAAAATTACCAACTACACAAGATACTCTGGCCAAGGACGTTGAAGAAATAAAGTCGCAGAAGGTAGACATGATGAAGCTCATCATGGAGCAGAGTGCATAATTGAAATAAATGGAGACAGAGATGGAAAACATAATCAAAGAAAAGGGGCAAGCTGTCAAAACGGTTATTGTCCCTTTCGAAGCACTACCTATCATAACAATTCCTACAACTACATCTTCTACAATAAACACAGGGGCTGTTGCAGATCAATTTGCAAGTGCAATGCAAAATATGTCTCTCCAAACTGAAGAAATCAAAATATTGTAGGCTCAAGTCAATATTCTACAAGACCCGAAGGCAGAGACTAAAAATTTCCATGCAGTAGAGCTACAAAGAGCTCAAAACTAGATAGAAGGATAGAGGAAATCAACAACTAATTACTCTATTGGCCACACACTAGCCCAAGTTAAATAAATTATCTATAACAATATTATTGAAGAAATGGATGAAATCTAAACTTACATCCAAATTATATTTGAGCAGAAATAGTTGATGGAGAAAGCTAAGCAGGCCATTTCCACTATCAACACTCAATTGGGAGAAATTCCTACCACAACCAACCACATTATTAGATTTCTCAACTCTAAAAGCATATATGAATTGGATGATTTGGGAGTAGATGATAGAACATAAACAATCTTATAAATAAAGAAAGTTCTGGAAAAAAAGAATTTGATTGTGTAGCTGCTAGAGAATGTCACAGTTTAGAGGTAGTCGTTAATGGGTTTTTCACCAGAATAGAAGCAATAAATAAGAAGGGTCTGACTTCTTTACTTGTAATCAATGACAAGTTGATGACCAGTGAAGACTATATGAAGAGGTTGAAAGACATTGCAAATTATACTGCCAAGTCTTCCCACATTAAAGGTGCCATGACAGGGAGAGATTTTTACAAAGCTATCAACAATATGAGTTTCATCCAACATGAGATAAAGCACATTTTTGTAGTAAAACCCACATTTGCTCGGTATACCGAGGCAGATGAGATCTACCACACAGTAACAAAAATTACCATTCCAGATGAGGAGCAATGGGATAAATTGTGTGAATTCCACGATTAAAGAAAATATTAGCTTGACCATCGCAACACCCAAATAGTGGCCACTTAGCAACTGTTCTCCACCAAAGCAGTGCCAAATATCCAGATCACTTCGCCAAATTCACCTCTTTTGGTCACATTATTTCATTATGTTAGTTTAAAGTTAATAATAAAATTCCATGTCGATGAGGCATTAATTGTAATATTTTTTGGAAATTATTTTTAAATACTTCATTCATTCAAAGCATTGAGGGTCGGTTCCTGATCATTGTAACTCTTTTTATCAAGCACTATACATTTTCCACGGTGTTGAAGCATCATTCATACAAAGACTTTTCACAGGATTCTTGTGTTGTGGTTTACTGGTGATGTTTTTCTTATTGTAACTGTTGTTTCCACTATTATTCCATGTATGTTTATCATCTTAAATCTAATTGTAAAATAGGAGATGTGAAAAATAAGATACGTTATTGAGCACCTTATTTGGACTATTTTTACAATTTGTTTTCTTCTGAAGTCTGATTGAAACATTCTTAAATGCTTTTCAATTACTACTGAAACACACTTTTCTCCATTTCATAATTCAATTTAAAAGATCTATTAAATGTAAGTATCTTACCCTGTGATTACTCTTTTAAACATTTGATGCAACATCCAGCTTAATTTGATTCCATGGCCCAATGGAAAGAAAGTAATTTGATCAGATCAACCAACCAAAACAATCAAATAAATTCAAAAAAACAACCAAGCATAATCATAACTAGCCTAAAATCAACTTAAAAACCAAGCTAAATCATAAAGAGAGATCCCTCTCTGAAGCTGGCAGGGCTAGATCCCAACTTCAAAGGTGGTTTGATCTTGTCCAATATATTTACTCCCTCAACCTCAAAAATATAGAACGATAACATAGTGGCAACTCCACCAGGGAAGAACACATTTGAATCCAAAACATTAGTATTCCCTAGCTCAAAATCAATATTTTGAAATAACCAATTGTTGTATCATTATAAAATACCTGATCTGAGGTTGTTATTTTTTGTATATCTACTCTATCATTGATTTTTATTTTTATTTTTGTGTGATGATTTTTCATATCCTTGGCTCCCAAAATGATTTATACTAAATCTCACCCTGATCCCAACCCTGCTAAAATTGTAGATGACACTGTGAAACTGGTGAGAAAGAGAAGCTTTACCGAGAGTCAAGGTAGTAATAGTCCCTTGTCTAGATTCAATTCTACTTTGGAAAATACTCCTTTGTCAAGATCTAATTCTCTTCCAGAGAAATTTGGAACTTTATAGGATATAGAATTTGATTTTCCTTTCCAGCAAAGTTTGTTTAGATCAAAGTCTTAGACTTTTGTAGATCAAACTGTCATAGACAAAGCCATACTACACCCATATATTTCCCAAACCCAAGTCCTTGAAATATATCCTGATCTTGAATATTTACAACAATTTGACAAATTACAAGGTCTAGTTTCTGCGTTGGACCAAGATATTGAATAAGCTTTCATTCAAAAATCTATTGAATTCTCTGCTTTGACTGTTGTATTAGCCTCTTTGCCTAGTCATTCTTCTTAATCTTTACATCTTCAGCCCCCTAGTCCTACTCATTCCATAATTTCAACTTCCCTACCTATGGTTTCTCAAACTAATATACCTACTATCCTTGTAGTTATCCAAACTACACCTCCATTAGGTCCATCCTCAAGTCAATCTACTAGGACAGTTATGGCAGGAAGGCATGCACCCTTGGTGTTACCAGGCCAACTAAATGCTATGCTTGGAGATTATCCATCCACAATGGTGACCTTTGATAATACTAGTGCTTATATTGCCCAACAACATGTGGATAGGATGAATGATGTGTTTGATCTCCAAGAAGTGGATGAAGCTAATGTTAAGATGAGATTGTTTTCCTAGAACTTAGGAGGTGATGTGAAGAAATGGTTTAGGGGTTTACCTACAGGAAGTATAGCCAACCTTGCTGCTTTCCATAAAACGTTTTTAGCTAGATGGGAGATTAATAAGAACCCACTTCAACTCCTAAATGAATATAAAAGGTTAAAAATAAAACCCAATGAAACGATGGAAAAGTATTGTGAAATATTCAATACTATTTAGAATGCCATTCCACAAGACATCAAGCCCTCCCTTGGTCTAGCTCTGATTGATTTTCCGTATGGTTTCAATGTAGATATTGAATATCAACTTAGGGAAAGAGACTCGACAACTTTGGAAGAAATGCAAGAAAATGCAATTAAAGTTGAGGCCAACATCCTGGCCAAAAAATCCAAACTGAAGTCTAGATGCAGAGTAACCATAAAAGAAGAACTTTCTACTTCTGTTTTTGACCATAAGATTGATAACCTAGTCAGAGTAGTGAATCAAATGATGCAAAGAGTGAACATCAATGACCAAAATCAAGAAAGAGAAAACCAAAATGTCCCAAAAACCAAAAACCAAAACTTTAGAAGAAATGTTCCCCAAATTAAACAAGGAGAGCAAAAGGGACCAGACCAGTAGATTTGACCTCCTTTTTAGGAAAATTATACAGATGATGAGGGGAATATTGTGGAAGATTTGGATGATAATCAAATAAATTTGTTAGGGATAAGTGATGATGAAAAAATTTCCCTCACTTGGGAGGAATAAGAACTTTTTCTTATAGCCCAGAATGAAATGGATTCTGAAGAGCCAGATGAATAGAAATTAGGATTTGAAAATGCCATAATGGAAGTCCATAGGTAGTATAATATTAGAAGTAAGAAAAATCAAGATACTTCCAATAAAAAGAATCATAAAAATCCTGTTAAAAAGGTCCCTGATTATGATCCTAAGAAAACCACTGAAACTCTTTGTAAGAAGCCACTAGGTGCTACTATGAAAAACACAATTGATACTTATTCTATAGTTACTCAAATTAATCTTCCTTCTACCAGTCAAAAAACAGCATTGACCACAAAAATAGTTGTTGATAAGTCTGATTTTTCAAATCTGCTTAAAAATCAAACACCATTTAGTATAGAAAATGAATTTGCCAAGCTGAAAATTTCTATCCTATTAACTGAATTAATGAACAAGAATGTATACAGGGCGCAGGTCCTAAAGGAATTAAACATTGGGGAGAAAACTGATGATGTAAATCTAAGCGATGATCAGCCTGAGCTCCTATTTAGGCCAGAAATGGAAGGCAAACCATAAGAAGGATGGGTCCCTCCATTTTATGTCAGTTTGAATATTCGTGATAAAATTCTTCATAATGATATGCTTGATTTAGGTGCATCCCATACTTTAATGCCCAAGGCTATCATGGAAAGACTAGGACTTGACATTACTAGGCAATACAAAGATTTGTATTCCTTTGATTCGAGCAAAGTTAGATACCTAGGCCTTATCAAAGACCTGTGTGTTACTTTTGCCCAAATCCCTGTTAAAATTCTAGTGATGGATATAATGTTTGCTGACATTCCCCCTAAGTATGGCATGTTGTTGTCACGCTCATGGGGAGCAAAATTATAAGGAACCTTGCAAATGGACATGACTTATGCCACTATACCACTGTTTGGTCAACAGAGAAGATTGTATAGGGAAACTTTAATGAAGTATATGGTCAACAGTCAAGATAAACCATATAACTACCCTCTTTACTCTATTCATTCTGACCTAGACTCTTTCATTCTTTATAATGATGAAGACATTAATGCACAGGTTACTCAAAAGAAAATGATATTGATGGAAAACATGAAAATCAAACTCTAATTGTGCAACGAAACACTAAAATTGAACATTTTTGGAACACGAGCTTTGACGGCTCTTGTAGCAAAGCAGGTTCAGGGGCAGGTGTCTAGGTGTCCAATTTAGGGAACAACCATGTAGAAGGTCATTCCTATAAACTCAATTTTCATTGCACCAATAATATAGCAGAATATGAGGCACTTCTTTTAGGATTGCAATTATGGAAGAAGTTAGGTGCTAAAAGAATTGTTGTTCCTATAAGATAGATCGAGGGAGAATATGTGGCCAAACATCCTAGGTTGAAAGCCTACATAAATGTTTTGTTGACTTTCTAGGAACTTTTGTAGAATATGACCTTGCTATCATTCCCAGAAATCAGAATGTCTTGAATAATGGTTTAGCTTTTTCAACTAGCACATGTAAAATGCCTCATCTCAACAAACAATATACAGTGGAGGTTAAACACCATCCAACTATACCTGACAATATGATACATTGGCAAGTATTTGGAAGTGACAAAGAAATTGAAAGCTTTTTGCAATCCAAGGATGAGTATGAAGAGTGCAACATAGATTTAGAGTGTGAAGTAGAAAATTAGTTTGTTGAATATGTTAGTATAGATAAGTAGCTTGATGATTCTGATGTAAATATTTTAGTCAATAAAGATGTACATGAATTAGAATTGCATGAAATAGATCCAGAAAAAAAGAAGAATTTGAAGTACCTCAGCTTAAGGATAATGTTCTACCTAGGGGTTTCATTTCGTTAGAAGAACTTTCTGATTTCAATGATGTAGCAAAAAATCCAAAAATGGAACCCACGGGTGCAAACATAGAAGAATGCAATATAGGTAGTGAGCAAAATCCCAAAATGATAAAACTCTCAAAATCACTTCCTATTGTCACAAAACAACGATACATAGCCCTTTTAAAAGAATTCATAGATGTCTTTGCCTAGAGTTATGAGGATCTAAAAGCATATGACACTAGTATCATACAACATAAAATCCCAATCAAGGAAGATCAAAAACCATTCAAGCAAAAAATTCGTAGGATAAATCCTGTCCTAATGCCTTTGATTGAGAAAGAAGTGAAAAGGATGTATGATGCTAAAAATTATATTTCCCCTTAGATACTCTAAATGGGTGTCAAATATTGTGCCTATTAGAAAGAAAACTGGAGAAATCAGATTGTGTATTGACTTCAAAAATCTTAGTAAGATATCCCTCAAAGACAACTACCCGTTACCTAAAATGGATCATATATTACAAAGGGTAGTAGGGTCTAGTATAATTTCCTTATTAGATGGTTTCTTAGGTTACAACCAAGTCTTAGTGCGTCCTAATGATTAGGATAAAACTGACTTCACTACACCATGGGGCACTTTCATATATGTGAAAATGCCCTTTTGGTTAATGAATGTTGGAGCCACTTTCCAAAGAGCAATGGCTCTTGCCTTTGTTGATGAAATTGGCCATATTATTGTGATTTATCTAGATGACATTACTATCTATTCTAAAACTGATGAGGAACATTTAGCACATCTGAAAAAAAGTGTTTGAAAAATGTAGGAGGTTTGGCATCTCACTCAATCCTAAGAAGACATTGTTTGGCCTTGAGGAAGGAAAACTTCTTGGTCACATTATTTCCAATGATGGAATTAGGATTGGTCCCAGTAGAATTGAAGCAATATTAAAAATCAATCACCCAAGAAATATCAAAGAGCTTTAATCTTTTATTGGTAAAATCAATTTCCTAAGGAGATTCATTCATAACCTGGCAGAACTTCTTAGAAACATAAAAAACATGCTTAAAAAGGATTCTGAAATCAAATGGAGTATTGAGTCTAAACAATCCTTCAACTTAGTTAAACAAGCATTGACTAAGGCACTAGTGTTGATCAGCCCATATTTTACAAAAGATTCCATAATCTTGTCTTTCACTTCCGAACACACCATTGTAGCAGTCTTACTGCAGAAAATCAATGAAGGCTTTGAACAACCTATTGCATTCTTTAGTAAAGCTTTAAGAGATACATCTTTGAAATAAAATATTATGGAAAAACATTCCTTTGCCCTGGTTAAAGAAATAAGAGATTTTAGAGTATATATTTTGCATTCCCATATTATTGCTTATGTACCTAATGGAATGGTTAAGGACATTTTGACACAGAATGGTCTTGATGGAATGTGAGGCAAATGGATTGTTGTCATTCTTGAATATGACTTGGAAATCAAGCCCAATATATTAATCAAAGGTCAGGGACTAGCCAAACTGATGGCTGAGTCAAATTTCCATGGATTAGACTTTAACCTGATTGATTCATTAGATAATCAAGAGGAACATGCGACTCCATAAATTGATGAGGCATTTATGAAGTCACCCTGGTATGCAGACTTGGTTTATGTTCTATTTAATTTAAATGTTCCTCCTGGTTTGACAAAAACAAAGACAATGTTTCTAAAGTTAAAAGAAGTTAAATTTTTCATTATAGATAATGTTTTGTATTGGAAATATGCTAGGGATATTTTACTTAAATTCTTGTTGAAGGATGATGCAGATAAAGTTATGTAGGAATTCCATGAAGGAGATTGCAATGGACACCTTTATTGGAAAACCACTGCCAAAAAAATACTTAGAGCTGGTTTCTATTGGCCTATACTTTTCCCTGACATTCACAAACAAGTCACCTCATGTTATAAATGCCAGATTTGTGAGGGAAAGAGAAAATTGTTGCCCCTGCCATTGAAGCCTATCTCAGTTGAAAGCCCCTTCCAGCAATGGGGATTGAATTTCACTGGTGAAATTTATCCCTCTTCCTCTGCCCAACATAAGTGGATTCTTACAGCCACTGACTACTTTACCAAGTGGATAGAGGCCACCCCTTCCAGAGCTGCCACTGATGTTGCCATTATTAAATTCCTTGAGATTAATATCCTCTCCAGATTTGGCTGTCCTAGAAAACTCATCACTGATAATGTTGTAGCCTCCAAATCTAAAAATATGGTTGAATTCTGCCATAAATACCACATTAATTGGGACATTCAATAACTTATTACCCTCAGGATAATGGGTTAGCTAAATCCTCAAATAAAAGCTTGGTAAACATCATAAAAAGGTTTTTAAAAGACAAAAAAAAGTCTTGGCATAACAAGTTTGTCAATTCACTTTGGGTTGACAGACTTACTACTAAAAAATCAATTGGCATATCACCATACCAATTGGTCTACAAAGTGGATGTAGTTTCTGAGAGGTTGAATTCAGATATTCCACAAGTGTTCATCTTTTCATTAGTCGACGTTTCGAGCCTAGACCAAGACTCATCATCAAGACTGTTTTACAGAGAAGAGAAAAGTGTGTGATAAATATGGAGCAGGTGGGCTGTTAAGCTGTTAAGCCAACCAATTGATTATTTAGTAAATATTTTAATCTTATTTTGATTAATTCCTGTAATATTATCATATTATATTTATTGAATGTATTACTATCTATGCTCTATGCTCTATTTTTAATTTTTAATTATAAATAAAATAATTAAAAATTAAAAATAGAGCATAAAGCATAGATAGTAATACATTCAATAAATATAAATGATAATATTACAGGAATTAATCAAAATAAGATTAAAATATTTACTAAATAATCAACTGGTCGGCTTAACAACTTAACAACCCACCTGCTCCATATTTATCACACACTTTTCTCTTCTCTGTAAATCAGTCCTGATGATGAGTCTTGGTCTAGGCTCGAAACATCGACTAATGAAAAGATGAACACTGTGGAATATCCGAATTCAGCCTCTCAGAAACCACTCCACAGAAATCTACAAACCAATATGGATGTAGTTTTTCCATCCTCTTTAGGAGTTCTAGTCATGAAGAACATTCAAGAAGTACAAGCTAGACCAAATGATGTGCAGAGAAGGATCAATAAAACTATCCAATTGCAATAATCTAGGGAGGAAGTATACAACATGAACCAATTTATTCAAGAAAATTTTAAAAATATCTTTGACAGAAGAACAAAATTTGATCACTTTAACATTGGGTACCAAGTTTTAAGATGGGATTCAAGGAGAGAAGACAAAGGCAAACATTGCAAGTTTGATAATCTTTGGAATGGTCCATATATTGTTCATGCTTTCAGGGGAAAAATTCCATTGTACCTTAAAGACCTAGATGGAGTAGAGATACATGGAGGTCTTATTAATGGTAGGATGATGAAGCACTACTTTTATTAGCCTACAAATTTTCCTTTCATCATTGTAAATATCATAGTGTTTATGGTTTTGATTGGGTAACTTATTAATAAAGGTTGAAGCTCACAGTGAAGGTCCTAAGCCCAGATTGATGAGCTACCAATAATATCTTAAACAACAAAGCAATCAGATGAAGACATTATAGACATGGAGTACTCAAGGCTACCGATCATATGTTCTTGACACTTCACTTGGAGAAGTGCCATCCCCAGTTGGAGCCACTATTAGGGTCCTATAAATTATAGGATCTCAAGGTGATTGAGTATTTTGTATTTGTAATTTCATATTTGTACATAAATTGCAATATTCAAATGATTTCTGAAAAAAAATAAAAAAGAAAATGAAAAGAGGGTATGTTAGAAAAAAAAAATAATAATAAATAAACAAGAAAAAAAAAGGAAACAAGAACTCCACAAAAGAAAAAATAGAAAATAATACGGAAAGCGTTGCAAGTCTAAGTGCCACTATTGATAAGTTAGATATTTTATTTCATTATCAAATAAGGTTGTGTGCAAATTTTTCTTGAAAGCCACAATGACTAAAGTTATGTTCAAATCATACAGTTTAATCATGATTGAACACATTTAAATTTCTGTTAAATAGATTAGTGAACAAATGTTTACCAAACAATTTAAACTTGGTAAATCACTAGCTAGGTAATAATAAAATTGATTCAAGAGTTTAATATGAATCAATGGCGAAATAAGTGATAGGATAAGGTAGATTTTCATTAAAAAAAATTGATTTGGTCCTGCTAGTTTAAATGAACCCTACAAAGAAAAAGAGAAAATGTTAGCTTAGAAAAAGATTTGAAATGAAAAAGGGTAGGTAGAAGCACTATGGTTATTAGGGGAAAAGCATAAAGATTTTATCCTAAGACAAATGCTAAATATTATTTTCATGTACAAAAGGAAAAGAAAAGAAATTAGAGTTTGACTCTAAAGTTTGGTCTATCAGATGATATTCGATATATTATTCCCTATTCCTAAGTTTCCTTAACCCGAAACTATTCCCTGCTCATATTTTTATCCATCCGTCTACCCCACTACACTGCAATCATACCCCATTAAATAATTTTTCCTACCCCACCAAGCACCCCATCACATCACGTTAATACCCCGCCACGTTTCCCATCATCCGCGCCCACCTCCTAAAATTCAATGGCCTACAGTATGTTTTGGCCCCCGCTCACCATCCGAAATTTTCCATCAGGGTGGGTCTGAAATGGGTGGTATTCAAACCCATGCCCACTGCAATGTGTCACCACCTCATGATTTCGCATGCCCTCAACCGAAACCATTAACTGCCTTCCCCCCTCCGAAAAGTGGTTTCTTCCTGATATGATAACACTTCCCTATCCATTACAGTTCTGCTAGTCACCCGTCACCATGTCACGTGTTTGTTGCTCTGCCAATCACATGCACTGCCTCCAGAATTAATCTGTTAAGCAATTAAATTGCTTAACCATTAATCCAACATACCTGTGCCACCATCAACAGGAAAGCCAAAAAATTATAAAATCCTTTCTTTCGCCCATTCGTCGGTTATTGAGTTTATACACTGCTATTGCCATTGTTTTGTTACAGGTCTTCTAGTCCAAATTGCAATAATTTCACTTGGTCGGGGATATTGCCAGCTAACCAAATTTCAGGCTAGTAACTCTATTTTCTTGTCTGCAAATCTCAAGTTCCCTTTGCACACTATAAGCATGTACCATCCAGATTTCACCAGTGTTCTCAATTTATCCAATCATGCCTTCGAAAGACAAGGGACAAGAGGAAACCGTGAGTCCTCTGATCCACCCTCACATTGATTTTCACCACATCTCTTTGGTAGACAGAGACTATAAAATCCATGAAACCCTCTATTAATTTGATATGTTTGAGATGTACTGCTGGCTTGAGGATAAATTTATAGATAAATATGATGATATTCAACTGTGGCAATCCAATTTTCCCCACTATATATTTCCCCGTACCCACAACACCCCTGAATTCATCAGCAAGTGTCATGCTTTCTATCTACCTAACCAAAGAGCCATTATTTCCCCTACAGGTGAAATTCTATTCACTATCACTCCCCAAGCTATAGACCAAATGATACAAGCCCCTATAGCAGAGAATGCCACTGCTTTTTCTCATGAGGCGCTTGTTGAATTATATAAAAAACTAGACTTTGCTAAAATATCCAAAACCCTTGATATTTTCTTGACTGAAGATGCCCCATTACCCAAGAAAAATCCTCCCTATCCATCCTCTATTTTCCCTAAGAGAGCCAAGAAAATCATCATAGTCATCTCCTACCTCCTTGGCTATTACTCAAATCAGTGGGTAGATGAGGAAATCATAGGATTTCTTTCCATTTTCTCTGCAGAATCCAAGCCTTCTATCTTGTTCAACTTTAGCCAATTTCTTATAGATTCTACCCATGAATAGTTTATCAAATTCTAGTCTGAGGAAGTATTTAAATATGCTTCTATGTTAGTGTATATGTTTTTATATTTTCAGGGAGACAACCTCAATCTTGCCTTGCAAAAGTTGGATGAAGAAGGAAGTCAACAATCAGTCATCTACTGGACTACACTGGTGATGAAGGAACAAAAGGAATATTCATACAAAAAATTCATAGAGATGTTTGTACATCCAGAACTCAGTGTCCTAAGTAGCAAGTTAGAGCCAAGAATCAGTGAAGAAATCAAGAAAATATTGCAGTTATCAGACCAAGTCCAGACAGGGGATTGGTACCTTTATCATAATTACACAGAGTTAAGGATATTTGTGTGTGAACTTTCCCCTTACAAGATGCCAAAATTCCTCCCACTGAGGATTTTTGCCTTGGAATACATTAGGAAAATGCTCAATATGGATGAGATTCATTTTGTAGCTTCCAAAAAGAAATCTCAATTCAAAATCAAAACTCAAATAGGACCTTTTATTTGTAGCAGCAAGGCATTAGGGGAAGAGGTAGACAAACTATTGAAATAAATACAATTCAACCCTCAGTTTCACATGGTCATATGATCCATTAGGTGTCATCTCCAAGTTAAGGGTAGAAAAAAATCCACTACTTACTTTCATACATCCATACCAGAGATTGAAAAGTATAAAAACCATCTAGAATGGACTGAGAACACTCTACAAGGCGTAGAGGATCATTTGGTGTCCACTTGGACAGTACAAAGTCCTATCACAAAGTAGAAAATAACAAAGAGAAGAAGAGAATAAGAGTCACCTTCAGTGACTGAGATTTCTAGTGAAGGCTTCAAAATCATGTACAGGAAGAAGGCCAAGCTACATTCCAAACTAAGCCTAAGCAAGGAGTGAGATAAAGAAAATATTATTACCACCAAAGAGCCACTGGTTTCCTCACTAATGGGTGATTAGACTACACTTTCTCCCACTACCTCGACAACTTCACAAGATCAGTAGCAGGTTATGAAAACTGGCACATCTACCACATGGGAGACAAAAAGAGTATATTTGATATATTCAAGGAGATTAAAGTAAGAAATGAGGCCTTGAAGATCAATACATACAATCAGTTCTAGAAGCAGACTTCCAGCTCTCAAAGCAAACTGTTTTCAACCTTTGACTCAAAGAAGGGAAAAATGCAAATGGCCTTCCTTCAGGCATAGATCCCACAACCTAAGGCAACACTAGATTAATTTGATGTGAAAGACATACATCCCATTGACCAAATGGATATGCACAAGTATACTGGACAAATGATTTCATCTACTCTCACTAACACTGCTATGAGTTTGTCTAAATTGCAGGTTACATTAGCCAATGTTCAATCACAATTGAAGATGGAGAAAGTCTCCACACTAGCCAAAGACACCAAGATCAAAGCTTTGGAGGACTTGGTGATAAAAGTAGGTTATGATCCTTCAAATATCAATGATGGAGAAGAGATCATAAGGAAAAAGAATACAAACATAGCAGCATTAAGGAAGAAGTTAAAATTACCAGCTACAGAAGATCCTTTGGCCAAGGACATTGAAGAAACAGAGTCACAAAAGGCAGACATGATGAAGCTCATCATGGAGCAGAGTGCATAGTTGAAACAAATGGAGACATAGATGGAAAAGATAATCAAATAAAAGGAGAAAGATGCCAAAATGGCCATTGTCCCTTTAGAAGCACTTCCTATCACAACAATTCCTACAACTACATCTTCTACAACAAATAGAGGGGTTGTTGTAGATCATTTGGCAATTGCAATGAAAACTATGTCTCTCCAAACTAAAGAAATCAAAATATTGCATGCTTAAGTCAATATTCTACAAGAACTAAAGGCAAGACTGAAACTTTCCATGCAGTATAGCTACAAAGAGCTCAAAACTAGATAGTAGTATGGAGGAAATTAGCAACTGAGTCCTCTATTGGCCACACACTGGCCCAAGTTAAAGAAATTATTTGGAACAATAATATTGAAGCAATGGATGAAATATGGCCTTGTATCTAGATTATATGTGAGTAGAAAGAGTTGATGGAGATAGCCAAGCAGGCCATTTCCACTATCAACACTGAATTGGGAGAAATGCCTACCACAAGCAACCACATTACCAAATTTCTCAACTCTAAAAACATATATGAATTGGATGATTTGGCAGTATATGACAAAACAAAAACAATCTTAGAAGTAAAGAATGTTCTGACAAAGAAGAATTTGATTGTGCAGCTGACAGAGAAATGTCATAGTTTAGAGGTAGCAGTTAACAAGTTTTTCACCAGAATAGAAGCATTAAATAAGAAGGGCCTGCCTTATTTATTTGTAATTAATGACAAGCTGATGACCAGGGAAGACTATATGAAGAAGTTGAAATACATTTCAAAGCATACTTCCAAGTCTTCCCACATTAAATGTGCTATGACAGGGAGAGCTTTTTACGAAGCTATCAACAATATGAGTTTCATCCAGCATGAGATAAAGAACATTTTGTAGTAAAACCCACATTTACTTGGTATACCGAGGCAAATAAGATCTACAGTAAAGTTACAAAAACTACCATTCCAGATGAGGAGCAGTGGGATAAACTATATGAATTCCATGATTAAAGAAAATATTAGCTTGACCAGTGCAACGCCCAAATAATGGCCACTCAGCAATTGTTCTCAACCAAAGCAGTGCCAAATGTCCAGATAACTTCGCCAAATTCACCTCTTTTGGTCGCATTCTTTCATTATGTTATTTTAAAGTTAATAATATAATTCCATGTCAATGAGGCATTAATTGTAATATTTTTTGGAAATTATGTTTAAATATTTCATTCATTTGAAGTATTGAGGGTCGGTTCCTGATCATCGTAGCTCTTTTTATCAAGAACTGTACTTTTTTCCACGTTGTTGGAGCATCATTAATACAAAGTCTTTTCATAGGATTCTTGTGTTGTGGTTTACTGGTGATGTTTTATAGCTATTGTTTCCACTGTTATTCTATTTATGTTTATCATCTAAAATCGAATTGTAAAACAAGATATGTGAAGAATAAGATATGTTATTGAGCACCTTATTTGGACTGTTTTTACAATTTGTATGTTTTCGTCTAAAGTTTGACTGAAAAATTCTTAAATGATTTTCAATCCCTACTGAAACACACTTTTTCTCCATTTCATAATTCAATTTAAAAGATCCAATAAATGTAAGTAGCTTTCCCTGTGATTACTCTTTTAAACATTTGGTGCACCATCCAACTTAATTTGACACCATAGCCCAATGGAATATATCAACCAACCAAACCAATCAAAAAAATTCAAACAAACAACCAAGCATAATCATAACTAGCCTAAAATCAACTTTAAAACCAAGCTAAATCATCAAGAGAGATCCCTCTCTGAAGCCGGAAGGGCTAGATCCCAACTTAAAAAGTGGTTTGATCTTGTCCAATATATTTACTCCCTCAACCTCAAAAATATAGAACAATAATAGGTCCTAAGACAATTTTACACCCTTCCACATGATCCAAACTACTTCTGAAAACCCAAAATTCGAAATATGAAGTGAAATGGTGCTAACTTTCCAGTCTCACATCACATCAGGTAGATTCACAGCAAGTTGAGGTAGCCCTCCCTGTTATGTATGGTTGCAGCCCTCCTCTGAAAAAATGGAGAAAATGGGTGTCCTTAAAATTTCTCTTTGGTGGTGTTGATCCTCTGAGATAGGATTCATAGTGCTTGCAAACCTCCTTATTGACTAACCCACACTTTGGCAACAAAATTTTCACCTTTTGCAACGCCTTCAAAATTTTGAACATATAATGATTTTATTGTGGTATGAATGCCAGAAGCATCAATATATTTTTTTTGAAATTCATATAAACCATCTCATGACAATAAAAACTTCAAAATTCCACTATCTTATTAACATCAAAGACTATATAAATAGTGCATCAAGTTTTTGCAGGCTCCACTAAAACTGACTTTTTTTCTAAGCAAAAAGAACAAAACTTTTAGAGATGAGTGGTACCATCCTGATGAAGATTTATCTTTGTAATAGCCTCTGATATTATGTCCAACTTTACTCTCTTCCTCTTTCTTCTAGATTTCTTGGCCTTAATGAGCTTTTGCTTTACCAATTTGAGTATTCTTTTTAACACCAAATTATGTATACACAAACGTTTCACTTGCCTATGCAGAGGAAAGAGCTACTTTAACTTATATCTGGCCTTATCAAGGATAGTATAAAAAACTTGTACTTGCTTTAAAAAATTCGATTTATCCCTATTATCCTTTTCTCTAAGCTTATCTAGATGTTGTTGAATTCCTTCAAGATGTTCCAATAGCTTTTCAAACTATTTCTTCTCATTAAAAACCAACCTCTATTCTGGTTGAATAGTCTCTTTTATTTTCTTTTTCATCTTGGTAACAGACCTAGTTGTAGGTCTCCTTGATTGTTCGATTGTCTCCTTTATCTCTTCAATGCCAATGACCTGTTTTCTTTTTCCTTTGTCAACATGTACCGATGATTTCCTTGATGATTCTCCTTCACTGAGCTAAACAACTTCTTGTGATACTTTATGCCTAAGCTCTATATTTTATTACTAGGGATAGGTTATTTTTAAATGAGCCTTGTTCAATTTATCTTGCAAGTATTTTATTTTCTGATCCCTTTCATTAACTTCTATTTCTCCATGTGTTCTTTCTGATTCAACAACTTGAACAGACGTAGGTGTTGGATCTACAAGAAACCTCTTGGACAAAACTCTTGTTCTTGGTACCATGGCCACTTTTCTACTTGATATGAGAAGTAAAGCTTCTTATCACTCCTTTTATCAGCTAATTTGTTCTTAGTCAAGGGATTTTTTACCAAGCTAGCTGCTACAGGTGAGTCCTCTTTGACTACAATTGATGGGGTATCTTTCTTGGTCCTCTAGCTATTAGAAGATTGTGCTATCCACCCTGAAGAAAAAAACATCTCCTGCCATGATTGCTCCTTTTCAAGCTCCTTTATCACCATCAATTTAATTAATGAGAAATGAAACAAACTAGGTTCAATAGGACTCCCTTTGGCTTGAACCATATCAACCATTTTGCAAAGACTCTTAAACAAGTAAAAAGGAAGATTCAAATAAATTTTACTTGCAAATTGAATTTAGAGCCTAATATGGTAGTGATAAACTTTATTGAACCTCCCTTCACATCTTAAATACCTTTGAATCACCTCCAACGCTTTACTATGGTGGTCTTGTAGATAGCTTCTAGAAACAACAAACCCATACCCTTTCCTGTATTTTGGTTTGAGAAAATATTTAAAATGAACGAGATCAAAATCAATACCTTTAAAACATTCCTCACCATTCAAAGGGATCTCATTGGCCTCAACAATTGATTGGGTTGTGACTGGAAAAGTAAGTGTTCCCACATTTGCTTTCAAACCATCAAAACCCTTGGCAAACTCCTTAGTCAATTGTAAATGATACCCCTAAATATTTTCACAAAACTTCATACACCCCACCTACTCAAAATCCATTCTGATGGTTGGGTTTGCATTGATAACTATGATATATTGTGGCTGAAATCGAACAATGGCACCCCCCTTGTGCTTTTTGTCTTCTGGAGTTGTCATGATTTTTCTCTTACAATAGTAAATAGTTTAGGGTTATAAGTAAATTGTTTTGTGTAACAATGGAGCAGTTATGATACTTTAAGCTTGTGAAGATGACTTAAGAGTGTTATGAAACCAACTCACAAAAAGATAGAAAATATAGATGAATGCCTTAGAAATAAGCCTCTTCGAGGGGGAAACCTCCTTTTCATTACACAAATCAACAATTCTTAGATGATACAAATGACAAGATCTCATTTCTATATATAGAAGTCTAAGGGGTCATAATATAATCAGAGTCGATATAACAATAATAATGTAAGGGCACAATAATAACAATAGTGGGCTTCTATGGGGCACAATAATAACAATATGGGGACTACATGGG
>APFE031146682.1:30883-42892 GCA_000404065.3 Pinus taeda
CAATATAATAAGGGGGTTGTACTAATAACAATAAGGGGTTACACTAGTAGTATAGGGGCCTAAGAAAGAGACAAAAAAAATACACATAAGACTAAACAATGCATACTTTCTCAGGAAACCCCTCAAAATACTTTCAATTTCACAACAATTGACAAATAACCTTAATGTGATAGTCGCAACGTAAAAAGAAGAAACATAGTGCTCAAGGTATTTGGGTTTTTAAGACTTTTAAGAATAAACACTTAGGACACTAAGCTTCAATTTAGTTTTAATACCATGGCATATATTGCACGTGGAGGCTACACAGAGAAAAACATGAATTTGGGAGCAGAAAATGTGAAATATAGACCGATGTGTGGAATTGCAGTGACTAGATAAAACACAGTGCAAAAGGTAGAAACACAACAATTCAAAAAAAGTAAACGACGATTAATTTATCTCTCTTCTAGGATTTTTATGGTTTTTTCTAGCTCCTACATGTAGTTAGAGGATTCATCTAGGGTTGAGGAACAAAAATAGACTTGGATTTGCACCTGTGAAGAAGGGTTGACCACCGATATGTTAGAACGACAGTGTTATGTGGATTCATAGTGCCCCTGCCTCCTTTTCACGACTAACCAAAACGAGAATACCATGACTTTCGATGGAAATGGAGAAAAACTGAGTGATGTGGGATGAAGAGGAAAGTTCAAATAATCTTGCAAAATGGTTTGGAATGGAAATGATGGTGATAATCGTGAGTGGGAATGAAAATCGTGAATGTGAAACACCTCTTGAAAACAAAATGCTTAGGGAAAAGGAAAGGAATGTTCTTCTGACCATTATCTTCCCGTTGAGAACATAACCTGTCATTGAAATGAGATTCAAACTGACTCACCACAACCTCCAAATATTTGCCTAATTTATCTCATGATTGCTTTAATGCATGCTAAATCTCTAAACTTAGGTGACCCACTTATGATGGCCAAGGATAGTGACTAAACTATATTAACCAAGGACTTTATGATATGATCTTTGTACTCTTTCCATGGTGACCAAAACTTACTTATGATTACCCTTTAATAAGGATACCTCATGACTTTACACATTTGGACCTTTAGAAAAATAAACAACTTTACATGACACTTAATCTAAACCTAAACCTCTTTGAACCATAATAATCAGGTCATTGTGACTAATATTTTCAAATTAACCTTAGATAAATAGAAAGACTAACATGACCAAGCTTCCTTGACACAAGACCCTAACATAGGATCCAATGGGGATGGTATCCTCCCTATGAGTCACCAAGAACACTGTATACTAGTACCTTTATCCATTGGGGGCTTTATTGACTCTCAACCATCTAAAACTGACTTAAATGACTGTAAATTTTTATTACATATGGTAGCAGTTCAGCGGAAAATTAGGGCCTTCACTTTGGGATTCAATTTAATGGCATCCACGCACACCTGTAGTACTGAAAATTAAAATGGTATGTACAATGATGTGTTCAAACTAGCTGAACTCAGGTAAAATATTCCTTGATTAGCTTGCCATTAATAGGCCATCCAGTAAGTAGTCCCCTTGTCAAGTTTTTCAGCAGATAAACATTATTTCCGTGGAAGGTTGCAAATTTGTATGGTCCTTTCCTTTTAATTTTCAAATTTTCCATGCTTCCCCTTTTCTTCATCCCTAACATCCCATCTCAACACAAGGTCATCAATCTTGAAAGCATCAACCTTTATCCTTTTATCATGAATCCTCTTAATCTTGTCCTGGATCAGTTGAGTGTTATTATAGACCTCCTCTCTAGTATGCTACAATTGTATCGTCTGATTACTCATCATTGCATATCATTATGTTCCACCTCTGCTTCCTGCAATACTTTTATTACTGGAACTCTCAGGGAAGTAGGAAAAGCAACATCAACTCCATAAACCAATTGGAAAGGAGACATCCCAATTTATTTCTTAGTACTCACCCTATCTTCCCATAATGGATTGATTAATTTCTGATGCCAAGTATTTTTTCTCTCCTGCAACAATTTCTTTATGATATTGACTAAGCTCTTGTTAGAGGACTCTACCAAACCATTGTCTTATGGGTAATAGGCAGTAGAGTGGCCAAGCACTATGTTATATCGATTGTAGAAATCAGTCATTCTTTTAGACTTAAATATAGTAGCGTTATCAATAATAATCTTATGAGGACAACCAAATCTCGAGAGAATGTTACCTTCAAGGAATTGAATAGTTACTATATCTGTCACCTACCTAGTCAAAATCGCTTCAATCCACTTAGTGAAATAATCTGTACATGTTAATATCCATTTGTGTTGAGCTGATGAAACTAGATGAATCTCCCCAATGAGGTCTAATCCCCACTATTGAAAAGGCACATCTACTGAAATAGGATTTAGGGGTAAAGGTAAAACTTTCTTCTTCCCTTCAAATATCTAACATTCATGACAACTAGAAACCATTTTGTGAACATCCACAAAGAATGTAGGCAGTAGAAGCTAACTCTCAAGATTTTATTAGCTGTGGTTTTCTAGAAAAAATTCCTTCCACAGTCATCTTTATGAAACTCCTCCATTATTTTATCTCCCTCATCTTCTAACAAACAATTCAACAATATTCCACCTACATCTTTCCAATATAAAGACTCATCTAGAATGAAAAATTTAACAACTTTCAACTTAAGAAAACTTGTTTTGTTTTTTGTTAAACTAGGTGGAGCTTGTAGGTGCTGCAAAACATAGATGATATCATTGTAACAAGGGGAAAAGAGGAACCTTTCTAACACTTGTTGAACAACTTCTTCATCATTATCTTCTAATTGGGAAGCAATGAAATTAATATCCAATGCATGTAGATTTGACTCAGCCATCATTTTCGCTAGTCCCTGAGCCTTTATTAGTTTAGTGGGCTTAATTTGAACATCATATTCCAAAATGTCTGATATCCACTTACCTCTCCTTCCTTTTGGGTCATCTTGAGTGAGAATCACCTTCACTACAACATTAGGAACAAAGGAAATTACATGAGAATGCAAAATGTAAACCTTGGTATCCTTCAAAGCCTTTACCAATTCAAAATATTGTTGCTTCATTATGTTATATTTTAGAGAAGCACCCCTTAATCCCCTACTAAAAAATGCTATAGGTTGCTCATGATCCTCTCGATTTTTTTTCACCAATACTGCTGTAATAGTGTGCTTTGAGGAAAAGGAGAAAATAATGAAATCTTTCGCGTAGTCAGGACTAGCCAAAACAAGAGCATGAGTTAAGGTTGATTTTACATCATTGAATGACCCCTTTTCTTAAGCAGTTTATTTATTTCACTGTCCTTTATCAACATATTTATGATGACCCTTAAGATTTTAACAAGATTTGGAATGATCTGCCTCAGAAAATTAATCCTGCCAATAAAAGACCACACTTCCTTTTTATTCCTAGGATTATCAATCTTTTGAATTGCTTTAATTCTTCTTGGGTCAATTCTGATACTATGTTTTGAAATTATATGTCCAAGTATCTTACCTTCATCCATTCCAAAAAGGGGCTTATTTGGGTTCAAAGAGATACCATACTTCCTGCACTTCCTAAAAACAATTTTTAAATGCTGCAAATGATCATCCTCATATTTAGAATATACAATAGCGAAATCAAGATATATACGAATAAAATTGTCTTTATCATTAGCAAAGGAAATATCCATCACCCTCTAGAAGGTTTCCCCTACATTTATCAGTCCAAAAGGCATATTTACATACATAAATGTTCCCCATGGCTTGGTGAAAGTTGTTTTACCCTGATCCCCTGGATGTACCAAAATATGATTTTATTTGGAGAATCCATCAATCAATGATATTCTACTAGAACCAACTACTCGCTGTAATATTTGATCCATCTTTGGCAAGGGGTAATTATCTTTGAGAGAGACATTATTAAGGTTCCGAAGTTCAACACATAGTATTAATCTCTTCGGTATTTTTACTCACTGGAACTAAATTTGACAGGCACTTAGAAGACCTCAAAGGGACAATAATCTTTACATCAAAAAATTTTCTTACCTCCTTCTCAATTAAGGGCAACAAAATAGGGTTAATCCTCCCTAGCTTCTGCTTAAATGGTGTTTGTCCTTCCTTGATAGGAATGCTGTGCTAGATGATGCTCGTATCATAGGCCTTCAAGTATTCATACCCCCATGCAAAGACATCAGAATACTCCTTCATGAGATCAATATATTTCTACTTCTCTTCAGCACCCAAAGATTTATAAAGTTTCACAATTTTTAGTTTGTCTTTGGTTCCTATGTTATAATCTTCAACCTCATTCTTAGTAGGTAGTATTTTAGGTTTATGAGCCACATCATTGAAATCAAACAATTCCGCCAGTGGAACTAAGCCTCTAAAGATCACATTATCTTTCAGTTGCAAAACTTCAAGGTCTACTTCATGCTTTTCAAGACTCTCCCTATTCTATGTTATGTCAATTGCCTCTTCACCATTATCAAAACTATTTCCATCATCAATGTGCAGATTTGAAAATTCTCCTTTCACTTGCAAAATTTTTTCCAGTTTTTTATCATTATCAAAAACTTGCCAATAGCTTATGTTGTCTGGTACAACTAGCTTGTGATTAACCTCAATTTCATACTTCTTGTTCGGATGGATAGGAATCTTAAATGTAATTTTTGAGGTAGCCAACGCATTAGCAATTGCATTCTAATCTCTAGGAATCATGGACAAATTGTATTATGGAAAACATTGCAGAAAATATAAAACAACATTTATATATGCCCTCATTCTAGGATGCTTGGTTGAATACTCAACTTTAGTTTTCTTTATGATTAGTTCTAATTCCCCATGGACTGAAATTATTTTGGCTCCTTTCCTTTTCAACAGATGCAATCCCAAAATTAGTGCCTCCTATTCAGCAACATTGTTTTTGCATTCGAAAGTAATTTTATAAGAATAGGTCTTCGACTTGCATACTTTTAGGCTTATAATTCATACACCAGACCCAACTCCCTCCTTACTAACTACATTATCAAATTCCATGTTGTACATCCCTTCTTCATCATCATCAGACTTAGATTTGTTTCCAACATTTTACCTTCATTCTTTTATGATTTTTTGTCCCTGTTTTGAGCATCTTCTTCCAAACATATATCATTGTACATTATGAATGGATCCATGTCTGAATGCACAAAATAAATAAGATAATTATTTGGCTTGTCTTGACTTCTTACCATGTAATTCATGAGAGTTTACCTATACAACTTCCTAGGTTGTCCAAACACCAGGATAGTGGCATATGACATGTCCGTCTGCAGAGATACCTCCAATTTTTCACCCTAAGATCTCGATAACGTCATACCATACTTCGGTGGGATGTCAGCAACAACCACATTCATAATTACATTTTTGGCTAGAATTTGTGTGGGAGTGATACATAAAAATTTTGTCAAACCAAGACACTTTACCTTGCTCGATTCGAAAGAAAAAAGGTCTCCGTATGGCCTAGTTATATCCAAGCCAAGATTGTCCATGAAGTTGTGTGAAGCACCTGAATCTAACATGGAATTATGCAATCTCAAATCATGTATATTAAGGTTGACATAAAATGTTGGCACATTACCTTCCTATGAACCTCCTTCCACTTATGGACCAAAACGCAATTCCAGGTTATCATCATTTAAATTGACAATGTCTGACACTTCTCCCACTTTCAATGCCTTTAAAATTTGACTTTTATATGCATCCTTCTTCATCAATTTAACTAATGGTACAAAAATTTTAATCTTTGATATCTCATTTTCTAGACAAAAAGATGATTGATTCCTTTCTACCTCCTTAACAATTGTATCTTGATTTTGAGGAATTTCTTTGGGAGGATCAACCTTTTCTTGAATAGTAGAAGGTATATCATCCCGGACCCTTTTTGGAGGATTTATTGGGACTTTCCTATTCCTCAAATTATATTGTTTTTGGATTCCTATAATAGCATTTTGATAACCTTTCTTATAGTCTTATGATTCTACAGGCATGATGTCCTTTTGTGATTGTAAGAACAACTCTTATTCTTCCTTTGTCAAGAAAATATTATCTACTTCTTCCTCACTAAAGAGATTAATATGATCTTGTTCTTGTTCTTTCATTGCCTCCTACTCTCCTTTTGCATAGTTCTCTTGAAAATGAGGCCTGATATGTTGTTGGTCTGCTGGATTTCTTTGGTCCCTCTTCTTAATTTGAATTTTGTTTCTTCTAAAATTAGGATTTCTTATTTGAGGACCTCCCTATGATTCTCTTACAAAAACTCTGTCTGTCAGAGTCATTTTATCCATCATCATTTCCATGGTTTTCACTAAAGTATCCAACTTAATATCTGATGATGTAGAAGTTTCCTCCTTGAAGGTCACATTCTTTTCAGTCTTCATCTTGGCTTTCTTCGCTAGCAAGTTTGCTTCTACACTAACAACAATCTTCTGCATGTCCTCTAGGGTAGTTGGGTTTCTTTCTCTTAGTTGGTAAGCCATGCCAACATCGAATACATCTAGATAGAGGAGTAAAGCCAAACCTAGTGGAGGCTTTATTTCTGCAGGGATATAATTATAAACATTATTGAATATGTTTGACTAATCTTGGATTGATTCACCCAGAGCTCTCTTCAAATTTTTGTATTCTGCTAGAATTTGAAGAGGGATCTGTTTGAACTCCCACCGAGAAAGGAAAAGTTGATGAAGCTATTGAAGATTATCAATACTTCCTATTACTAATCCCCTATACCATTTTATGATATCTCTAGCAAAGCTCTGGGAAAAAATCCTTATCTTAACATCATCATGATCAACTTCTTCTAGGTCCATAAAGTCATTGATTTTGTATACATGTTGTTGTTTTGTAATAGGTTTAGTACCATAAAATTGAGGTAGGTGATATTCATAATTTTGTGGCATATCATTTAGTGGTGCTTGCAATATCAATGGAGCATAATGATCTGCCATTACGGTGATCTAATATGTTGTTGTTTTAATTGTTTTACTTGGTAATGAAGGTGAAAAAGATGGAGGAACTATGATTTGTTGGATTGGAACTATAATCTGCTTGGTTATTGAAATGGAAGGAGTAGGGACAACATAGATAAGTAGGGAAAAATAGTATGGAGGACACAAAGGAGAGGTTAATAAAAGGGCATAAGAGGTTGGGACAACCTGCTAAAATACATATGACTTTTCAGTAGCCTCGTGCAGTTAACTGACCTACTTTTGAAGCTTACAAAATTTCTGTAAAATCTCTCTATCAGATTTTGAAATGCCAATTTTTTGAGATGGAATATACGATTTTATTTCATTTTCATCAATGAATGTCTTAGACAAAGAATATTCACATTTGGATCTGAAAAGACTTCGCTCAAATGGTAAGTCAAACTCAATATTTTCAACTGTAATAATGCTTTCAAGAATAAAGATTTACATATGTACTGCACACTCCCAGGACTAAAGTACACCCCAGTACTAAAGGACCAATGCCTTGAGTATGACCCGAGGCCATTTCAACCTGTGAAAAATATCTCTGCTTTGCTACTACCAAACCACACCTCAATAAATCATTAGAAGAAAGAAAACTTTCAATGGCACCCGGATCCATCAAAACGGAAATTAAAAAATTATTTCTTTGACCTGGAAAGGGTGTAAGATCTATGTAAAGGGCTATTACTTGCTTCACCTTCTTAAAACTTATTTTTCCTAAGAAATTTCTTAGGATCACTTAAAACTTTAGGGGGATCAAAATCTGGATGTGATCTTCTATGGATCTTTCTAGAAGTCAAAATTTCCAAACACGTTGGTTACAGCTAGGCCAAACACAACTTCTAGGTGAAATTTTTTAGCTTAATGATTTCCTAACTCACTATCACCTCTAAGTACTAGGATTAATCTTCTCAAACAAAGGATATACAAGGGAATATTTAGCTTTTGCTCCCCAACAATGATGCCAGAATATTAGCACATTGTAAATTTCAGTAGGTTGAGGAGAGAAATATAAGAGGTAACCACGAACCATTTTTAGGCCAGAATTTAGCCCTTCTAGCCTTGGAGAGGGCTGTCTACTTAGGTTGCTCAATTGACTTGATACTAGGATAGGTATAATGTTAAATAAGGTTTGTTTTTCAGAGGCCTGTTGATGAGAAAAGAGATAGATCCATTGAGCATGGAGTCATGTCAAATTAATTTTTTGTCCAAAGATATGATGAAGAGAGAAGGGGTTTTCTCCATAGGGGCAAGGTAGGAACTGTTGGTGATGAAATCAAATTAAATCTTTGTAGGAGGGTGAGTGTGAGAAATATGGAAACAAAACTTAGAGAATTAAAATTGTAAATGAATTCTAAATGCTGATTTAAGAGGAAAATAAAGATTACATGGGAAACTAAATCAGAGCACCATTAAGATGAATTCTAAGTTAAACATCTAATTTTTCCAAGCAACAAGACATATATTTAAGAGATGTAAATACAAGATAAACTTACAAGAATAAAGAAGCACACATCATCAAGATCTGACACAGGAATCCCTGCAAATTACCTTTTGTCTTTCATTCATTCACTGGCAAACTTTTCATAAAATACAATGCACAAAAGTCGGTTTCTCTCTAATATGACCAATAGAGCCATTTACTATGTTTTTCATTTCTATATACATCATGAGGTTTGATCTCCCACTCTAGCTGGTCGAAATTATTTTATATAAAAAAAAAACCTTCTAACTAGATACATCAAGATTTTTTAGTGCATATACTGAAAAATAGGAGTGGTTTTACTCATAACCAATCTATGCTTAAAACATCAAGAACTTGGAATATTTTGCAAATAAACATTAGCTACATCTCCTAAGACAATTTTCCAGCTATCCACATGATCCAAACTACTTCAAGAAACCCAAAATTTAAAATATGAAGTGAAATCGTGTTGACTATCCAGTTTTGTAGTGCATCAGCCACATTCACGGCAAGTTGAAGTAGCCCTCCATGTTCTATATGGTTGCAACCATCCTCTGAAAAAATGGAGCAAATGGGTGTCTTTAAAATTTCTATGTGATGGTGATGATCCTTTAAGATAGGCTTCATAGTGCTTGCAACCTCCTTATTGACTAACCCCCACTTTCACAAAAAAATTGTCACCTTTCACAATGCCTTTAAATTTTTGAACATATGATGATTTTATTGTGGCATTGTTGGGAACAGGTACCCCCAAGAGCTAGTTTTGGGGCTAAAAGCCCATGTTTGGGGCAGAAGGCCCAATTTTTTAATAAAAATGTAAAGTCTTCGCATTTTTTGGTTGCAAAGCACGAAGAGGTCAAAGGGTTGTCGCCCTTGTTTTGTGAAGTATCATGTCGGTTGTAAAGATCTACCCATGGTCTGCAGACCATGGGATTGTATAAAAAGGGAGTCTTAGAAGAGTCTAAGAAGGGGGTAGTAACAAGAGGAAGGATTTTGGGTAAGAATTTATAAGTTTTCTAGAGTCTTAGCGTAGGTAGATGATCAGATATTGATCCAGGACTTCAATGATAGCTCAAATTTCAAAGTGTTTGAAAGTGTATCGAGCTTGAATGACCGGATAGATCTTGTGTTCCTGATTTCGGCGCTGTAAATAGTTTGAAAAATAGACACTGTATGGAGGAGTTATCGCATTTTAAAAATGTCTAGTAAACTACAATTTTCAAGAATAATTTGATTTTTGGAAATATTAAAAACAAAATTTGAGGAATATTCCTTGGAATATTCCCTAGAATATTCTCCAAAATATTTTCTGGAATATTCCTTCTGGGTTGACCAATCAGGAGATGACACGTGGAAAGCCTGGAGGCTACCACGTGGTCCCAGATTGGTATTATAAAATATGGTTGGGGTCAAGTAGGATCGAACCCATGACCTCCCGCGGGCAAACAAGCATTCTAACCGTCTCTGCTATAGGTTGTTTCTTAACAGTCTATGGTGCGCGGTTATATTTAAACTGTACAGCTTGTGGTTTGGGAATAAACCGCCAGTGGTCTTACCCACCAGAAGTCCCAAAACTGTGTTCATATGCATCAGTTCCAAAACCCACCAACAGTTAATGTTAACAAATGTTATCCCTAACCATTGCCGGTAATAGCAGTCACATGCGCGCTCAACCTGACAGTTATGGTTAGTTAACTGGCCAGTTTAACCATATCTGCCCGGATAAACCGCCCATGTGTGCACCTTCCAGTAGTTACGCCAACAGTTACGGTCAGCCAACAGTTAGGCTTGGTGGACCTCCAAAATTGGTGGGAATTGCCAAATTTAACTCCAGTTAAGTGGAGTTACCCACATTAGTGGAGGATCTCTAGGAGAAATTGATTAAATGAACTGAAGATGCAATTTTCAACCTAAGAGAGTGAAACAAGACTCTACCTAGACTAATTTGGGCTTTCTGAAGCCCTGGGAATAGTCCACTGAAGCTGAAGAAGCCATCTTCAAGGATATTTTTATCCAGGGAGATTTTGGAGCTCAGGGCCACCAGGGGTTGGAGGCTATTGCAGGAGCTACCAGTATCCATTCTCAGAAAACAAATAGTCATTCCTAATTGTAATGAACCTTTTGAATCTAATGAAGGTGTTTTTAGAAGCATTTTGAGACTTCTAAAGGCCGATATGCTGAATGGAAGTTTCAGGCAACACAGTGCCATCCATGGAGGAAGGCCTAGATCGGGGATGCAGTGCTCATTTTGAGAAAATGAACAGTCATTTGTTGATGTCAGATATGTGTTGGAGACAGTAGTAGAGGTTTTAGAGACATTTGAAGCATTCTGAAGGAGTTTTTGCCATTAAGAAGCTCAGGGAAGCTCAGTGAACCTGCTGAAGGAATCAAGTCCAAGGGAGCCTATATCTGCTTGCACAATAAAGACAACCATGACAGGGATGTAGATGGTTTTCTAAGCCCATCGGTTTAGTTCAATAACCTCTGGATTTGAGTGTGGAACTTGTAAAATAATTCATTCCATAATCCCAAAGAGCCAAGTCAAGTTGACAAGAGCTCACAGAGACGTAGCCCACAAGATCGGGATGAACTCCTTAAATTTGTTGTTATGTGTGATGTTTATTTATTGCATTATATGTTTGATATATATGTTTAATATTAAAATAAAAAAATCAAGTTAAATCACTTAAAAAGATGAAAACAAACAAACACATAGACCTATTTCAAGTACATAATTCCACAATTGTCAACATAAGCTAGATCATATTTGTTTAAGCTTTGGAGTGGGAGTTTGTTGTAAGCATGACAAGTTGTTCAAACCCTCATTTCAGATCAGATGGTATCAGAGCGGGATGCTTGTTATAGACATTTTTGGGCACTTCAACCCCAATCACAAATGTCCATAAACTGAGGGCTCTTAAGTCCCTAAAAGGGTTGCTTCACTGCCTAAAGGAACAAGGTCAACTGATTACATCATCTCCCAGAAGTTCTCTACTGAAAACTGCTCATAAATGGTCAAAACTAGACCATACTGAAAGCTCAATGTAGAGGCTGCGATGCATATCACCTTCCCAATGTACAGGGTGCGATGCATACTGTTTTTCTCCTCTGTAGGGTGTGATGGTCGGGAATGGACCAATGGCAAGGACAAAAATGCGAGGTAGAAGATCATGGAATCTTCCAGAAGCTTCCCCTCTGACACTTGCCACTCCATTTTCGACCAGGGATGAGTAAGAGATCTTCATTCTCCAAGTGGAAGCAGGAACTATCAGAGAGAAGACACTAATCAAGATCCCAAAAGATGACTCAACTCTCTGTAATCATCTATATATGGATCCCTCATCACAGAGATCCAAAGGCTGGAATTTTGTATCTTATAGAGAAGTGCTATTGGTATTCAGGTATACATTATCAGTGTTGGGTGATCTAGCTTTGATTGAGGTGAAGAAGGGCTTCTTAGCTGGAGGATGATGCTGGGTTAGAGCACATGGTTGTAATCTTCTTGCTACTTTTCATCTGAATAAAGCT
>APFE031146682.1:43250-55143 GCA_000404065.3 Pinus taeda
ATTTGTCATACAAATGCAAAGTAGATCAATGTTGCTTCAGTCAATCTCTGGGTTTTTGTTTATAAATTAAACAATAGATCTGCAAGCAATCTAATTTCCCTGAGTGGTGGCTTTAGTAACCTCTTAAATCACCCCTGTGTTTTACATACATTGATCTGTACTTATTCAGCTTAAACACATGAACTAAACTGCAAACTGTGAGTGAAATCTCATTCAAAGTCTCGCACTATAACCATCACACCCTGCCTTCAAGGCAGCCTGTATGCATCGCACTTCCCGAATGGAGTAGGTGCGCTGCATACTGACTTCACTGTGTAACAGGTGCGATGGTCAGGGAGGATTGATTTCTCCCTCCGACTGTGGATTTTTCTCACTGTTTTCAGTCTTATTCAAGATTTTTTGTTGTTTGTACTCAGTCTACTCATGTGAATACCCCCTTCTCTTGCATTATTCCACCTCCTTAGTGCAAAGAACTATAAACGTTTTTATGTATTGTGCGTCGTTTTAGTTCTCTTTTGCAAAAAGTAACATAATCAAACTGTCGTCTCTAGATCTAAAAGTGTCTTAGCTGTCGTTTTTAGTTTTAGAAAGCAATCCCATTGTTTTAGATAGTTGATTATACAGTTACTATTGCATAGGACTTGATTTACTAGTTTTAAAGTGTCGAAAAGCAATTTCCATTTCAAAATCGCAAAGTGTCTCTCTTGCTTTCACTTCGTTTTGAAAAAGAATTTTGTTGAGTACAGTCACTTTAAAAGTAATTCAATTTTGCACATAGTTTTCTTAGCGTCATTCACACATTAAGAGAGCTGAAAACAAATACATGCATGTGCATTTGCATTTTGAATGCTTGGCTTGATTTAATATTGTGCATATTAGCGTGTGCTCTATGAAGAAAAGATGCTTGACTTTCTTCCCCTTAGTAGCTAGGATTTTCATTGCTGAAAGAAGATAAAATTTTGTTTATCATCTTAGACTACATTTAGGAATTATACATACATCACGTGGTGAACCTGAAAGGCAAACTGTTAAGAAAGATCAAATTAAAATAAATCTTAATCAATCTAACAACGCTTTGGAACTTAACGCACAAAATCTAGAGGTCTAGGCTAGAGACGTATTACGGCATCATAAAGCCTGGTAACTGTTGCTTTCGGTGGTGGTTGGGTGATTCCTCCACTCTGAGATGACAAGTGCCAGTACGGACTTGGGCTCCCAAGTACTGTCGCATATATATTGGGAGACCACAATAGGCTGCATCCTTTATCCTTAGGAAGCCGTGTCTACCGCCCTATCGATTGTAATGCACTGAACACAACATTCGGGAAGACTGACTGCCGTACCGTAAAAAGTATTCTGCAGTTTTACGATTGGTTTGGTAATCCTCTCTACCTAGATCTCCAAAGAAGTCCATTTTTCTCCTTTTTAGACTCCTTAAAGGAAAAGGTCCTCTGAGCACTTGTCACTTCAAGCTCAATAAAATTGAAGGTGACTAGAGTCATCTTTTGTTTTTTCTCGACTCTTTAAAATTGAAAAAACAAGTTGTGTTAAAGCATCTAAAATTCATTTAATTCGAAAAACATTTTTCCCTTTTATTTTGAGTTGATCAAGTAATCCGCAATCATGGAAGAAATTCAATCAAAACCCCGTCATTCGCGGAGACTTACGATTCAGCCATCGCTGACTTCGGAAGCAAAGCCATTCCAGATGAAGAAAACTCGTTTAACCGGATCAAAGTCCCCTAGGTTGGTTGGAGCAAGCACTCCAACATCCTCAGAGACCCCGGTTACTCCGAACATTTCTGGAATCCCTGCCTCTACAGAAGAAATTATGCAACAACAATAGGACATTACAACTAATCCTAGTGTGACGGTTAACACTTCTATTCCTGAACCAGTTCCGTCTACAGCCGATTCAGAAGGTGTTACTCCCCAACTTTCTACTGCTACAGAACTTACATGTTCAACGACTCCAGAAATATTTTACGGACCTGACGGTCTGCCTCTTCCTCTTGGATTGATTGCCATAGAAGAGATTGTGGAAGATCCTCCATCTAGCACTCCAACGCAACTTGGAGCTGGGATCACCCTATATCCTTCTTCATCAGAGAATATTCACCCACCCTCGGAAGTTCCTGAAGAATCGCTGAGGAATATTTTGGATAGACTTAATATGTCTGAACAACCATCAACATCAAGGACTGTGTCACTTGACACAGCAACAACGGAAGCTCCTTCTGCTATTCCGACGATGTTCGCTGGCGTGCCATCTATCCCAACCAGTTTTCAATCACTGGATGGAGTCCATCTTGGGACTATTTCGATAGTATGGACTGTTCTCGTTTGTTCGTCCAGAATTATATTTGGAATCTCTTATGTTGAGTCTCGACAAATTGATCCATCACAAGGTCAATTTGGGCAAACTAGTCCCCAAAGGCAAATTATTCCTTTGAGCACTGGATTACCATCATATGGAGGGTCGTATACCCTTTCATTGTCTTCCGGAGAAGGAAAACCATGTGTGAGTTCGCAACGAAATTTGGGTTATGTTGGAATTACAACTAGCGGTTGGGTACCAGTCCTGTCTCAACAACCAAGAGTTGTATGCTCAATACAACAAAGTTCACCTATGACAAACATTCCCACTACGACGGCTATTGTGGCTGTATCGCAAGTACAAGCGTCACCAATTATATGCCAACCTCAAGTTTCGCAGGTTGCGATACAACAATCTCTTGTACCTCCAACACAACCATAATCACCCACTAGTGGAATGGCACAGGTTCAAATGGGGAACACCAACCCCCATCTTGGTCAAACAGTCAGTGCTGGACAACAATCCATGGCCTCACAACCATGGCTGGTGCAATACCAACAACCACAATTCCAGCAAGCATACCAAGGATATGAGCAACAAGTCTGTGCAAGTAATGGGCAACAGTATCAACCATATCATAATGGTTATGCCCATCAACCTTACCAAAGTTGCCAACATCAAATGCATTATGTTGGTATGCAAAGACCAACTGCTCAAACGATTCCATCTTATCCTGGGTATGCTCAACCAAGCCTAAATCAACAGTTGCCCTTCGTGGCAACTCTAGAGTTACCATATCTAAGTCAACTAACGAATGATCCAATTGCCTACGCCCCTTGGTCGCTGGCGATTCCGCATAAACTTCCATCAGATATTCCTAAATTTAATGGAAATCCGGGCGAAGACCCATCGAATCATGTGATGACCTTTCATCTATGGTGTTCATCAAACACTCTCAATGATGATTTGATTCGGCTTCGCCTCTTTCAGCACACTTTAACTGGTCCAGCAGAAAAGTGGTATATCGAACTACCTAGAGCTTCATTCGATAACTTCAGTACCCTAGCCATGACCTTTTCAACCCATTTTCAGTTACCTATCAGGTACGAAACAAGAACTGAGCTGCTTACTGATTTCAAACAAATGACATCCACTCACATATCCATTCATATTCATGAGTGGCGACGTCACCGTAGAATGGTAAAAACATATGTTCCTGATTAGCTATTGGCTGAATGGTTTATTAAGTCACCGTTACCCGTTATTACAGAAGATGTGGCAAAAGGTGGAGTCATCACTAAAGAGCAAGTTATTGCTCATGCATAATATCTAGACTTGATCTGTACTCAGTCTGGCACACTCTACGATAAAATCCTTGACGCTCCTAGACCAGAGTTCTCCATTCCTCCGCCTCCTAAATCAAACAAAGACTCTGATGCCGACAATGGTGTGATAGGTACGACAAGCACTAAAACCGCAAAGGCCACATCAAAAAAGGCCCGCACGGTTTCAAATCAAGATGCAAATGACGAATTTCTTGCCTCGGAAGTACATGCCGTGTCAACAGACAAAGGCAAAGAAACCAAGAAACCAGGAGGCAAGAAGAAAAGACAAGGGAAGAAGAAAAACCAAGGAGACTCATCTCCTAGAAAATCTTTTGCAAACCCTTCTGGGAATGTGAAACCAAAAACTCCATGTCATATATGTGACAAGGATCACTGGACACGGGACTGTCCATTTAAAGAAGAACTTAGAAAATCTTTCAAAAGTTTAAAAACCTCGGCTGTATTGACTGATCCGTTCCCAAACCCATGAACAAATCTGGTTGCAAGTGAAAATGCTTCCCCGTCCCAAGTACTAATGTTGTCAGTCTGAAAGCAACTGAATGATACTCTTATAACGATAAGGAGTAAAGATTACAAGAATCCACAGATGTTGAACAACAAGGATAATGATCAACCTAGTAGTTCAACAACGACTTCAATAGAAGTCGTGCCACCCATCATTCCTGAATTAAAAATAAAAATGCCAAAGGGAGTAGTTCACAAATCGACGTTTAATCCTCGTGCTCGAGCAACCCAACACTATAATATAGTGGAGGATTTAGCTCAATCTCCATCCGCGATGTCGACTCTTGAGGTGCTGCAAAATTGCCCCTCCCAAAAGCAGGCTTTATTGGCAGCAATAGGTGGGATTGACCCAACGGATTCCAATCTTGTATCTTTTAATCATAAAGGATACGACCCTCAATTACCAGCTCAACTAGCTTTCCTCATTCAAGTGAAAGACCTCAACAAAATTGTTCATAGAACAATTATTGATGAGGGGGCATCCACATGTATCATGTCGATGAGTTGCTAGAAAACTCTGGGGTCTCCATCTTTGTCACGACCATCAACAACATTAAAAGCATTTGATGGATGAACGTACACCCCATATGGGATACTAAGTAACTTGCAAGTCGATCTGGGGGGAAAATAATAGAAAACGATGTTGAAGTCATTGACGGAAATCTTGATTACAACGTCCTTCTGGGAAGACCCTGGATATATGCCATGGAAGTTGTTGTGTCGACCTACTTTAGGAAAGTTGCATTTCCTTCCCAAGGAGGAATTACAATCATCGACCAACAAACTTTTCTCCCCAACAGTTCACAAGTTATGGGAAGCATTCCAGTGATCCATGGAAGCCCTAACATGCTTCATAATATCATAGTAGGCCTACTAAAAGCCCCTACGTTAATGGGAACCTTTACCCTACCTCTTCCTACCAATTTGGCAGAAGTGACTAATGTAGGAACCTGCAATATGATATCTTCCATTCAAAAGATGTCAGAAAACGATGTTAAATTGGATCATTCACAGGTTCTGCCTCTAACCCCGCTTGAAATATTATAGCAATCAGTGTTCTCAGCATGGGAGGCAAACCGACATCAATGCTCGTCAAGCGTTTGGGTAGATAGGTCTAAAGAATATGGCACCCCTTCAGATCCTTGGTCGCAAGTACACCTTACAGACGAAGGAATCGTTCAATCAATGATGATCGATGGGGCACCATGGGAAGATCACCACCATCGTTTCCATCTTCCGACTTGTAAAGAAGATAATTCCAGCGACCTACAACATCCTTCAGTATTTGAATTTCTGATGAATACTATAAACACGGTGGATTCCGAGAGAAACCTATCAAATATTGAAGAGACTATTGCCATAAACATCTCGACCAAAACAGATGTTGTAGAGAACATTCATGTGGGAAAATCTTGTTCTTCTTCCGAACTGGAAATATATAGCACTCTCTTTCGCGAGTATAGAGATGTCTTTGCTTGGTCATATGATGAAATGCTAGGTATCGACTCGAGCATAGTTGAACATGAGATTATGATGTATCCATATGTCAAACCGGTACGACAACGGCTAAGGCAGGTGCACCCCAAGAAAGCCGTTGCCATCAAGGCGGAAGTTGAGAAACTCCTCCATGCTGGTTTCATTTACCTCGTTCCTCTAACCGATTGGGTATCGAATATTGTTCTTGTAATGAAAAAACAAGGAACGATTAGAGTGTGCATTGATTACAGGGATGTAAATAAAGCTTGTTCGAAAGACAACTACCCTACACCCTTTATCGACCAGATTATTGATGAATGCGCTGGATGCGAAAAATTTTCATTCATGGATGGATTTTCCGGGTATAATCAAATAAGTATCCGCCCACAGGACCAGTCAAAGACTGCATTCATTTGTCCGTGGGGCACATTCGCATATCGCAAGCTACCCTTTGGTTTGAAGAACGCAGGGGCAACTTTTCAGAGAGCAATGAACTATGATTTCCATGACATCAAAAACATCGTTCAACCATATCTCGATGATCTCCCAACTCATTTTAGAAAGCGGACTGATCATCCGTGCCATTTGAGAGCAATATTTCTACGTTGCTGACACTACAAGATAATGCTTAATCCTCACAAATGTGTGTTTTGTGTCAGTTCTGGTCATTTACTTCACTTCGTTGTCTCAAAGGATGGGATTCATCTCGACCCTTGCAAGGTTCAAGCAATCATCGATTTGCCTCCACCTTCAAACCTGCTTCAGATTCAGAAACTCCAAGGGAAAGCAAATTTCCTCAGGAGGTTCATTCCAAATTACGCCGAACTAGCTAAAGGTTATACTCGTATTTTGAAAAAGGATGTACCCTTCATTTGGGACCATGTCGCGCAAGCTTCCTTTGATGCTTTAAAGAAATATCTAATACAAGCGTCATTAATGTATGCTCCTGATTATCAAAAAGACTTTAACCTGTATCTGGCTGCAGTAGATACGACCATAGCAATGGTTTTAGTTCAAGAAGACAATGGAATTGAACATCCTATATATTATTTAAGCCAAAACTTAAATGATACGGAAATGAAATACTCTTATGTTGAAAAGCTAGCCCTCGCAGCTATTCAAGCAATACAGAGATTTCGACACTACGTCCTCTTTAGGAAGACTACCATTTTGTCAGAGTGCAACCCCATGACTTATATATTGTCGTGATAGTTGCTGGGGGGAAAGTATTCAAAATGGATAGCAATCTATAAGAGTTTGATTTGGAATTCAAAAAATCCAAATCAAAGAAAGCCTCGGTATTCGCAGAGTTACTATGCGATCTCCCATCGTCGTCCAACGATGCAACATCCGAAGAAGCAATCATGGATGAAATTTTGTTTTTGATATCTTCAAGCGATTTGTGGTATGGAGATATAATCATTTATCTGTAGACACAAAAATACAGGTCTAATACCTCACGCTCCGAACAACGACGTATTCGATACCAAGCAAAAGACTACGTGATCGTCGGTGATACTCTTTACTGTCGTGGTATCGATACAGTTCTGCGGAGGTGCCTCACCCTTGAGGATGCCGAAAAATTCCTGAATGACTGCCATTTAGGCGCATATGGGGGGCATCAATCTGGTTATGATACAACGCAAAAAATTTTGCGAGCAGGATACTTCTGGCCAACAATGTTCAAAGATTGCATAACCGCAGTTAGAAGTTGTCATGCTTACCAAATTTTCGATAGCAAAACCAGAAGACTACCCGCACCACTGCAACCAGTAGTAGCTATTGGGCCATTCGCCAAATGGGGCATAGATTTCATGACATGTAACCCCACCTCGACCGGGGGGCATGGGTACATAATAGTCGCAGTGGACTATTTTACCAAATGGGCTGAGGCGGTGCCTACATTAAACAACAGCAGCGAAACGGATGCCCTTTTCTTTTTCAACCACGTAGTCTCCAGATTCAGCATTCCACAGGCCATAGTCACAGATCATGGATCGCATTTCCACAATCACATGATGGTTGAGTTGGCTGCCAAATTAGGACTGTCCCACGACAGCTCTACTCCGTACTATCTGCAAGCTAACAGACAAGTTGAAGCAATCAATAAAGTCTTAAAGCGCATGCTGCAAAGGATGATCAGAGTCGACAAACGGGATTGGCACCTAATCTTGTACTTGGCATTGTGGGCATACCGGATGTCGGTAAGAAATGCAACTAGATTCACACCTTTTCAATTGGTGTACGGTCTCGAAGCAATCTTACTGGTTCAATGTGAAATATCGTCCCTCAAACTCGCAGTCGACCTTCCCTGGAACCTCAGAAGAAGAGGCTTGTTTCTTGGAATTAATCCATTTGGATGAAACCCGTCATGATGTAGCTTCAGCTAACGAGGCTCATAAGAAACAAGTCCAAGCATAGTTCAACAAGAATGTCAAACCCCGTGTCTTCTCAGAGGGTGACCTGGTTTTACTTTATGACCAGGAATCTGATAAATTGGGAGCAGGGAAATTCAAATCGTTATGGATGGGTCCCTATATTGTTAAATAAGTGTTAGCAAAAGGAGCCTACGAGTTGATGGACTATGATGGGATTCCACTGGCGCAACCTCGCAACAGGTTGTACCTCAAGTGCTACTATGCTTGATCTCGCATAGTAGTCCTCATGCTTTTGTTACATTTTTTGTTTTCGCCAAGAGGATTTAATTTGGTTAAGTAATCCACTTTTTTCATTCATTGCAGATGTCGAACCTGCTGGAATCATTCGTTGGATATGTCGACGGGGAAAGTCATAGCTCGCGGAATCTGTCTTCTGCGGCATGGGCCATTTTCAATCCCAGCGGTGAGTTAGTAAGTTTCAGAGGAGTATGTATTGGTCGGTCTACCAACATTATCGTTGAGTAAATCACATTAATAGAACTCCTTTCTGATGCCATCACACATGGTATATGCTGACTTGTCGTCAAGCTAGACTCACAACTCGTCATTCTACAGCTCACCGGCATCTATGTTGTACGAAATCGAGCTATCTATCGCATGTTACTAAGGGTCAAAATTTTGGAAAGACGGTTTGATTTCATCCAATATCAACATATTTCCAGAAGTTTAAACACATTAACAGACTCATTGGTTGATATTTCCAGAAGTTTAAACACATTAACAGACTCATTGGCAAGTTATGTGTTAGATAGACATTTGCGACATTTATAAAAAGAAGCATCACATCAATATATGCAGCAGGATCATGTAACTAAACTAAAATAAAGCTCCGAAAAATCAAAAATATATTCCATAACTATTTATAGTCTGTACATAATGTTCTGTAACCAAGACAAAATTGATCAAATGACCCAAAACTCAAAACTCTAGGGGGCACCCTAGTCTAATGATGCTGGTGATAACAAGTCACCGCTTGTGTAATCATGCGTAAGATCCTAGTCCATTGACTCGGCACTCCAGTGGTATGTCGCTGCAACCACAAAGGTAGCTCATCGGTCCTCACATCCAGGATACCAAGGGTAAGACCCTCAATCTGGTTCTGTAATGCCGAAAGAGTCTCGACCACATCAAGGTCGCGAAGGATAGCCCTCCCAACAGCTTCTCCTGCTGGAGCGGCCGCTGGGTCTCTACGGCGTGCTGCCGGTCGAACTGGGCCAACATCTGCATGAACACATGAGTATTGATTAGTCTTGATCGTAAGAACATAAGAACATTATAATCAACAATGAACAGGGATATGGTTAGAAGAAAATTACCCATGACACCCCACTACTCTCCAGTCGGCAGCACCAAGTCCAGATCACCTCGGAAGTCCATACCAGCATATGGGAACCTGGCATAAACCATCTCCTGATGGTCAAACCACTCAAAGAAGGTCTCAAAAAGAAATTTGGGGCTGGCCAGCATGCCGAGACATGAGATCGACCCATCTCTGCATCCGTGTTTCGGTCGGTGGAGGCAGACCAAGTGATATATACTGTGGCTGCATCAGTGGGATTCGCTACAAGGCGAAAAGCAATCAAAATAGATCCATAACCAAATTTCTTGGATTTGCTGCTCTTCACTTTGGTCAATTGTTCCTTCATCACGGAAAGTACTGCATCACACCAATTGAACACCTTTGGTTCAAGGCATTCCAAAGCATACTGCATATAAGATCTGTTGGCTATATGGAGAGCAGAACTACTAGCCAGTCTAGCAAAGGTAAATAAGATGGTCCGCAAGGGTCGGTTAGTGACATCTCAGATGTTGATCTTGTCGTCTATAATCGGCTGAGATCCCTCTCTACAATGCCTGCGAATGTACTCCCTTACGGACTCACCCCCACGGGCGAAACCTAATAAAGAGAGAGGGGCACCATGCCTCGATAAGCCGGTCTGAAAATAGATGTCCACCACTATCAAGGGGATCGATTTGCCCCTAATCTGGAATACCTGGTTGATAGGATCCCAAGCATTGAGGAAATACTGTAACAAACTAATTGTTTACCTCATGCTCAAGATACGGAAAAACTTCAACTAGCCACAGTTCCGTAATGCAGCTACTGTGCCCGGATCATGTAAAGCAACAATGTCCTCTTCTTCATGCACGCGTTCTCGCCATGGGACAACCATTTTCCTCTGATGAATCTCTGAAAAACAAACAAGGGAAGATTCAGGATCTTCATTTGGTGAAAACAGGCAAAAATTTCATGAAGAAATTGTGCAAATATTCTCTTCCCTGCGCCCATCGCACCCCAGAAAGTGTTCTGGGAGCGATGCATACTGACTAGTCAGTGGAGACATCAATATGCATTGCACCTTTCGACTAAGGAAGGTTGCGATGATCCTAGGGTGAGTTCTTCAAACCCCAGGGGCTCAGCAGAACAGGGCAATGAGCTCAAAATCCAAAATGAAAGGCATGTAATGAAAGAGCACAAGTTTAGCTCCTACCTGGTTCGAACAGCGTCGAGAATCATCCACAGAATCTCCCGGAATTCGCTGGTGAAAATCAGGGGGGAAAGCACCTCCAGAGCTCCAACAAACCAAATTCAAATGAAATGGTAAAATGAGAGGTAAAAGTCACTTTTAATTTACTATGCACATAATTCAAGTAAAATATTAGTGTTTTGACTCATTTATCATACATATGTTTTCATTTCTAATTGGTTTGGTGAAGCAGATGAAGAGGTAGTACTATCTTTGAAAGAACAACATGTTAAGGGTAAATCAAAAAATAAATGACCATCATGGCGAGCAATGTTGTCACACAGTTCAAGCTCGTTAAAAAATAAACTCTCCATGAGCAGTTTTAGCGCATAGTTCAAGCTCGTTAAAAAACAAACATAAGTCATGAGCAAGTGTTTCTCCCCACGTTTAAGCTCATTAAAAAATGAACAAGTAAATAACCATTGTGAATGCCTTATCGCCAGCTTTTGAGCCTTGGTCATGTTCTCACCATCACCTCCACTCTGTTTTTAGCCAATCATTCACCCCCATATGATTGTTTACCCCTTTGAGGAACATTGCAAAGAGTGATTCTGCTAGCCATCCTTGTAACACTGTCGTGATTGGAAAATTCCAAATCTTACCTGGAATCAGCTGCTACCCGAAACCATCACTCGTTCCTCGAAAATGAGTCTCCTTTTAGCTCTTTTCACCTGACTCGTAAAATATGAGAATATTGCCGAGCGATTTGCCTCTTCGGCTTGTTAAAAGGCATCGAAAGTGGTATCCCTCCTCTAGATTTTAATCTTTTTGGACCTGAGGGATTATTACACAAAAAGATCAAGCGCTTGTCTTTTTCGGCTCGTTAAAACTATTGAAAATTCATCACTTTTGTATTATTTTACGCTTTTCATACTTAAGGGATTATACAATGAAAAATAATCTTCAGAGTCTTCTTTCCGTTTCTTTCAGACTCTCTAAAATTGAAAGAGACATAGTTATCTTTGTCGTTAAACTCGTTAAAACTAAATAGTGACAAACTCATCCAACAGGACGAGAACGAATTTCATTGTCGCTAGGCTCGCTAAAATATAGCGATAGGTTCGCATGAAGGGCAGATTATAAAAAAAGCATATGTTATCCTCCTCAATATTGACAAAAATAAAGAGGTACTGATCAGCAATGACTGGGGAAAATTGGGAAGAAAACAAGAAGAAACTTTATTGGTAGCAAGTCGCTCTTGAACATGACACTTTCCTTCCGTATCCATGCCGGGTTGGGTTGTTCCATTCACTTGTCTTCACCATTGGTCCATCACACCATCCAT